>VYXH01006653.1:38728-66457 GCA_013397275.1 Burhinus bistriatus
TTTTTTGAAAAATCACCAGTATATCTCCTATGCAGATGTTCTTCTATTGTCATCAGAAAGGATACAGAATAAGAGGGCCAACTCTTTTTTCTGTTTCTTCTCAGAATGGTTCAAGATTCAGCTTGAGTAACTACTTACTGACTGAAGTTCAAGTGATTTTTCAAAATTTCTTGTTTCAAATAATGTATTTCCTTATTTGGCAAGACTTTATTTTAGGATTACTATTTTATTCCATGATTTCCAAGATTCACCCTCATTATGCAGCTATACCCATCACGAACAACATGTTCGGCTTTATGTCAAGATCAGTTATGTTTTACTTAACTGAGGAAAAGCAAAGTGGCAGCCTTCTTTCCTAGTGATCTTTTATTTTATATGCTTCATGTTTCTAGTGAAGTTAGCCCATAGTTTCCCAGATGCCTTAAATCAATCTTGAGCACGTTCTGCCACTGAAAACACCAGATTACCCTTCTGCCCGCATCCACACTTTTTTACCATATTTTGTCAACTGTGGAAATCACTTGGCTGCACAGTAAGTTGGAATTACACATGCACCTGAGGAAAAAATGAGTATCTGATAAGGACAGTGACCTAACTCATGATAGGACCACACAATCTGTAACAACCACACAAAAGAGGTGGGGACAAACTCTTGTGGGAAGGCCAGGGGAAGGGGTAGGTTCTCACCTTTTTGTAACGGATTGAAAAGTCAGGCCAACTGTGGAGCCCCACGTTCCCCCCCCCCCCGCCTTTATTTATTTATATAGTTCTGAATACATATAGTCACAAACCCACTGCTGGTCACTCACCAAGTTTCTGTCAAAAAATGCAACCATCAGATATCTAGACGGTTTAAGCCCAAGACTTGAAAAATGATGGAATTCAATTTGGCTATCCTCAGGCACAGTTCCACCACGACAACAGTTCAACTGCCTTTCCGCTGACTCAGCACTGCCACACTCTCATCTATGCTTAAGCACTCTTTTCAGAAACTCATCCATGCCAGAAGCCTTACAGTTCACAGATGAACACTTCTGGCAGCAGGAATGGCATGTCATTTACCTCAGGTGGGTGGCTGATGCTACCACCTAAGTAGCGTAGGCTTGCACTCTTCCCTCTTCCTTGCTGTGACTATAGCCCTCAGAATTTAATCTATGAAGGATTTTTAAAAAACACTGAGAAGAGCAGCCTTAACATTAAAACCAGTCTTAAAATTCAGATGCAATTTCAGTTTGACACAGAGTTGCTGGTTCCAAATAGAATGAGCGTACTCTCTACAGACTGTCTGTAACCCCTCTACCTGAATACCTCCTTCTCCAGCTTCCCCAGTTCTCTGGCAATCTTGATAATATCCAACCACATAAACAGGAATTCAGTTAAAACTGGAGCTCTAAAAGCTAAAGAACATTATCTTTATTCCTAGTGAGACTTTTTGCTTGCTCAAAGGCGGTAAAAATGCTTTAAGAGACTGAATGGTGAACTGGACATAGCACAAAAGAACTTTTTCTCATTTACATATAGAATAGCTACCAGATAAAAACTAACCATATAAAAGCTGGTTAAGTCATGGGAGTAAAAAGATAAAATTACTTTGGAGACATACAAAAAGGGGCGTGGGAATGGAAGGCAACTGAAATATAAAAAATTCAACGATTATTTTCCACATCTGAGCTCTTTTCAAACATTCCCGCAGGCAAGTGGCAAGGGTGAAGACCTTTAAATAAGTAACAGAGATTTAGTGAGTAGCTTGTCATCAAAATGATGAATGTAGTTAGTTAAAGTTATTCCTAAGGAAGAGACTTTTTATGCCTTAGGATTTGTAGACTTGGCTAATAAGAGAACAATTAAGTGGCAGAACAATAGCTATTCAGGAAGGACGTAAAATGAGCAAGAACAGATGTGGTCTCACAGAAAACTAAATAGACACTTCTGAACCTATACTAGTATAAAATATCACCTTCCTACCAAAGAAAGTTAATAAAAAAGCCGGTACAATTTTTTCTTGAGTCATGAGATGTGGGGCTTTTTCTGCACTGTATGAACACATGACACTCAGCTTCTCCAAAAAGCACAGCATGAGATCGGTTTTCGGAGGTTTCCCCCAGCCAAAGGGTTTGGTTTTGTTTCTTTAAACAAAGTAGCATAATAAGCTCTTACTCAACAACATTTCTTTTTCAGTTCCTGCAAATATATAAAGACTCCAACAGAACCATGAAAGTTTTGACTTTCTTTGTGACCTTCTAGCAATAACACTCATATTCAAGATAGAAAAGATAGATATGATCCCTAGCTACTCTCCAAGCTTCTGAAAAATCTCTGAAATTTCATCACAAAGAGTAATTCTGACACAGAAATTATTTGACTAAATAAAATCCTTGCATATTCGAGGCATACATATAGTAAGGAATTACACAAAGCAATACCTTTTCACTTCATCTGGACTGAAAACTTAAAGGTCAAAAAAAAATTTCTTCTGTTTGTTGGCCTTGCTGAATTCTGATTTTCTCTCACCCCCACGTGATACAGCCTAGAAGAAGAGTTTTACAGATTTTGGTGTACATATGAAGTCTGCATGTATTTACCTAGATAGTTTAGTCCACTGGTCTACGCTGTTTCCAATTTAACATTAAAAACTATCCAGCTATAGAAAGATCTGTCTCTCTTAGACAAACTTCTTCAGTAGCTAGTTTAAATCTTATTTATTGCTGTTGCTATCCTGTTCATGACTAATAAACCTGTAATAATCCCAAACAGCTGTCAGCCAACAGGTGCTGCTGAATAACATTGAGACATAGTGCCATAAACTGGAATCAATTTTGTCTCCTTCACTGTTACAATCAGGCAAGCAGAACAACTGCAGCATTTTTAATATTACTTCTAATAGCCTGCAGAAACTTAGGTGGGAGACAAAACCTCACCGTATAATCAAGAAAGCACATCCTACCATAATTACAGTTGTTACAGCTACACATCTTATGAGATTTGTAGGGAGGCTACAGCAAAGGTTTTCCTCTGAAGGCTGAATGCAACTGATCGGCAGTGAGATGAACACAGAACATACAAAACATTCTTGAAAATGCTGTCTTGTCTAGAGCATGCTCACTTGCAATCCAAAGCCAGCTACAAATGAGTTTTAATGTATCATCAAAATTATTTTTTCCCTAAGTTAACTCTTTGTGCTTCAAGGCTTTCCTTGAACTGCATTGACAGACACTGAGAAAACAAATTCCATGTAAGTAATGATTCTGTGTCTAACAAAACCATTGTTCACAATACTAAACATCTAATAATGCAAGACTGATGTAGTTAAACTTACCTTCTCTGAAATTCACTTTAAAATTGTTCTAATTATTCTAATTCAGTAAGAAGAGAGACAAAAATTGATTTCTTAAAGTTACATAATCTCCTGGAAATGAAATCAGACGTATGCAACTCTTCATTTATTCAACTGGTGCTTTGATCTTGCAAAGAAAACACATTAAAATAGCAATTGTTATATTCCTGACAATAAAATATTATGATTAACAGAAAACCTTTTCTCAAATCCTAAAGATTTTCATGGAATGACCAAAATTTGTAATGTTACTTTGCAATATGTCACGTGGTCAGAGTCAGTAAGGGGTGTTATGCAGCCTTGTTACATCTTCACTCTTCCCAGCTAGGCATTCTCTCAAAGGCCTTCAACCTTGTTAGCAATTAGCCTTTATTGTTCAGCTTGTCAGGCTTGCACTCTGTGAAGACTCAGAAACCAATCAGTCAAGACAGCACTATAAATATGTAAATCCAAACACATTAATAACTCACAGAAATTTTCACTTTTTTTTCCCCTTTAAAGTTCTAGCATTATTTTGATGAAAGGCATAGTCCAAGGACATTAGAAACCAACCTCTCCAACTGATAAAATCTACATTCTCTCACTGTCCATTTCCTTGGTGGATGCAGCAACAGACCTGCCACTCAACTGCAAGAACTTCATCTTTTGCCATATCCAAACAATCTCCACCTCCAAGGGAGCTTCACTTGTTAATCCCATTTTTTTCAAAGACAGTGTCAATAGTGTGTCAAACTATGGGTTTTTTGCTTTTCTGCTCATTTTGTCATGTGCAGAAGATTCTTTTTAGAATCTTGAACTAAGAACCACATAATCAAATATATATTTATCCTACAATTGTTTCAATATTCCAACAACCTCAAATACTACTTGTCAATTAGTGTAATTTTGCATATACCCTACAGAATATGCAAGCTATGGATACCTTTCAACACACAAAAACAGTTGTGCAACTGAAAAAGTAACACTGAAGTGACCTTCCCAAACATTCAAAAAGCAAAGTATATAAGTATTTTTATATTTCTCAGCTCTCATAATTATTATAGATGGATATCCTTTTTTCAAGTGATCTGTGTCCAAGTAAATATAATTAAAATATCCTGTCTCCAGGTGGAGAACGATCTAAGATGACAGGGACTAGATGATCTCCAGAGGTCCCTTCCAACCCCTGTGATTCTGTGATGCCGTGACACAGTTTTCAAATTTTCATTCTTTGTTTTGTGCATAAATCAACTTTTCAAAACTAAATTTGCAAGGAAGAAGACAAAGAGGTAGCTTTACCTGTACAAACATCAGGTATTTTTTGGTTAAGCTCTGTCAACAGGCAGAATTAAATTATGCTCCTCAAGAGATACCTCCTAAGTAGCTAACACAAGCAGGCTGAATCGTACTATGGAGATACCTAATTCTTGCCACAGTCAGATGAGAAAAATACTGCCAAAATACATCTAGGAGAATCCCCTCCTTCTCGGATTTAACAGTAACTGCATTGACCAACCTCACAGTACTAAAGTACAAGTGTATGGTTAATGCTAATAAAATCACAGTGGGTGAAACTGCAACACACCCAAGCAGTCCACATCCAATGTTGCTTGAATATTTATGTTAAATATTAAATTACTTTTTGAAGTTCAAGAATTTCCAGAAGACTAACTCAGTGTGATTGACTTTGAAAAAATTCTGAGACTGGGTGGGCACTGTACCTGAGATTGCAAGGTAAAGTAGCACTTCTACATACAAACTGGTATTATATCATACTGGAATGGAATCTCTTTCATGCTTATGAAATTAAATATATAATATGCTTCTTAATGAAAAACTGCATATAGGAAACAATTCTGCCACTTGAGATGAAAGATGTATTATGGTCAAAATCTATCACCTACAAAATAATAAACAGGATACAGTTATCCAGAACTAATGGAACATCTAGTGTAGGGATCAGTTGGTTTGATGGCTGGGAAGAAAGATGATGTATGGAAACAAACAGGATGACAATAAAGCAGCTCAAAATAAGCAAAATTTGAGAACTGTTGTGAAACACCTAATTACTAAGAATTTATCTTGTTTAAAAAAAAAAAAAGAAACAGCATATTTGCTGAAGAAATATTTGCTCAAGATTTGGACAGGCAAAAGTTTTGTTGAAGGAAAATCAATCACAGAATGACTGAATTTTTAAGGTTGGAAGGGACCTCTTGAGATTGCCTAGTCCACCCCCCCTACACAGAGCAGGGTCAACTACAATAGGTTTCTTAGAGCCATGCCCAGTTGAGAATCCATAAGCTCTCTGAGCAACCTGTTCCGGTGCTTGATCACTCTCACAGTAAAAATGGGGTTTCTTATGTTTAAATGGAATTTCCTGTATTGCCGTTTGTGTACATGGTTTCTTATCCTTTTACTAGGCACCGCTAAGAAGAGTCTGACTTTGTCTTCTTTACTCCCTCTCATAAAGTATTTTATACACATTGAGAAAACACTCCCTGAACCTTCCCTTCGCAAGGCTAAACAGTCTCAGGTCTCTCTGCCTCTCCGTGTATGTCAGATGTCTCAAGTCATTAGTTATCTTCTCTGAATTCACTCCAGTATGTCCATGTCTCTCTTTTACCAGGGAACCCAGAACTGGACACAGTACTCCAGGCATGCTCTCACCACTGCTTAGTAGAGGAGAAGAATGATTTCTTTTGACCTGCCAGCCATGCTCTTACTAACACAGCTCAGGATGTTGTTTGACCTCTTTGTTACAGGGGCACTTTGCCGGCACTTTTGCACCTTGCTGTCTGCCAGGACTCCCTCTGTTGAACTTCATGAGGTTCTTGTCAGCCCATTTCTCCAGCCTGTGGAGGTCAGCCTGTCCCTCTGAATGGCTGCACAACCATCTGTTGTATAATCCATACTGTGCAATTTTGTACTGTCTGCAAATTTGCCTCATCATCCAAGTCATTAGCAAAGAGGTTAAACAGCATTGGCCCCAGTACTGACCCCTTCACTAGTGACTTGCCTACAGCTGTCCTTTGAGCCCAGCAGTTCAATCTATTTTCAGTCCACCTCACTGTCCACTTAAATAGTCTGATTTCATCAATTCGTAAAAGAGGATGTTGGGGGAGACATTGAAAAAAGCCTTGCTGAAGTAAAGATAAACACTAACAGCTGCTCTCCCTTCATCCACTGAGCCAGTCATCTGATTGTAGGAGGCTATCAGGTTAGTTAAGCATGATTTCTCCTTCACAAATCCATGCTGACCACTCCCAACCACCTTCTTGTCCTTTTTATGTTTGGAAATGGCTTCCAGGATGGGAAATGGCTTATCCATCACCTTCCCAGGGATCAAGGTGAGACTCAGAAGCCTGTAATTTCCTAGATCCTCCTTCTCATGCCTCCTGAAGATAGGAATGTCAACCACAATCTGTGGAATTTCTAGTTTTTCAGGGGAGGGGAGGTGTAGCACCTGATGCAAGTATATGGCACAGACTAGGCATGCAATCTCTAGCGCAGTAACACAGGGATACATAGCAATGGTTAGATTATATGAAACATTTAACTAATAAATTGACAGTACATGGGATCACTTTCTGTAGCAGCTTTGAAAAAACTGACCAGCTTGTCTTCTATCTTCAAAATAATTTGTCACAAATAACAAAAATAACATTGATAATGTAAGTGGACAGGTGCCTAAGCATCTCCACTTATTTCTGGTAACAGCAGCAGCAGACCGCAACTACTTCTCCATAGCATTTGTTATAAGACAAATATGAACATTTCAGGTGACACAGATGCTCCTTACACAGCGCAAAACTAAGTAGACAATCATATTCAACTTTAATTTCAGTCCTCAACCATCTTGCATACTCTTGCTTGATACATACCTTTTTCTTTTCTTTTATAAAAAAGTTCAGATTCCTGACAAAAGTTTCTAGAAATTTTAAGTAGCTTCAGAATTTTCCATGAGACCTGACAATGTTGTCACTGTCTGCTAAGAGGTGAATAAAACCCACATACTGTAATACACTACACTTAAATTCCATCATCCTATCCTCTAGATGACAAAAAAATAAAATATCAACTAATTATCACAGCCAATTTCACTGCCAATCTTACCTGCTCACGTTAAACGAAAAGAAGGAACTGGTATGGATACTGCTGAAGTAATAGCTTTGTAGATGACTGATATTCAAAGACAAAACTACACAGATTTGTATACGTAAACTGACCGTGTTACACAAAACTCTGTAACAGACATTTAGAATTTTCTCTATTTGTGCAGTCATATGTTAGATACTCAAAGCACATCACAGACGCTAGGAGTCTTCCTACTTCTTATTTTAGAGGAAAAGCAAAAATCCCATGTAATGTCCTTTACTTCGTGCTTTCGTTGCAGCAGATGGAAAGTAAACAATAGATATTAATGGTGAGCAGAACTATTTTCTCAGATTCCACAATTATTTCCACAGCTAGCTGTACTAAAGCATCTGTGGTTTTGTGCCTGTCAAATTCTCAGGAAAGAGCCTGGAGAGCATGCTGCTCTTTCCAAATGCTCATTTCTTCCATTGCAGATACCCACATGCACTAGAAAGACTATAGTTTATCCTCTGAGTTGAGTCACCCATTTTTGATAGTTGACAGTATCAACATACTATATGCTATTTACGAACCACTCAATGCAAATGTCATAAAAAAAAATTCTGATTTGTAATGCTGAGGTAATACCTCATTTTCAGGAAAAAAAAAAAAAGAAAAAAGGTTTCATATATACCTTTCAGAGCTCTGTCATGTTAGTAATGAGCTGTTAATTTTGTAACTCTTTGTACATAAAACAGTAAAAGAAGAAACAAAAGCTTTTTAATCAAGGAGAAATTACATAGACGTATTTCAGCTCTCCTTTTATCAGCCTAGATTTATCTACATTCTATTAAATTTCCTAGTGTATATTTTAGCACAAGTATTCGGATAATGTGATTTTTGCATGCTGTAGTAAGCCACACCTTTGACCACACTATAAAATGTAAATTTCTATCAGCAATTAATCTTTGAACTTAGTTCTTTTAAATCAGTGGCAACATTCCACAAGTTTGGGCGTGTGTTTTCATTATTAAGGAATAATATTTCAGAACAGCAATTAAGAGAATGAAGTTATTAAATGAATGAATAACCTACACTTCACTGGCAGCATTGCTCTTATAAAATGTAAAGACAGAAGAAGGAAATGGGTCAGACATAGTTTGCAGTACTAGAACACACCCAGAATTTCAGAAGTATTTATTGTAACTCCTCAATCTACATATTCAAACTACAAATAGCTCTTAGACAAAAGATATTTCCCCCAGTACAGTACTTTTTTCTGAAGACTAAATAATTTTGTGAAATATTGAAAATTAAAGATTTTACACCCTGTTGTGAACTCTACAGTCTTACACTTGATACTTTTTCAACATACGGTAAGCATAAACCTTTTAAGATCAAGAAGCCATAGATAAAACTTTATTTTAAGAACTCTAAAGAATTATGAATTGTTGGGATGTTGAGAGGAGGAATGTGGTTATTTGCTTTGTTTTGTTTTGAATGAAGGTAAGTCCTCTTTCATCAAGACTGCAAGAAGGTTCTTTTGTACTGAAAAACACCAAGGCTGTCAAGATAAGTCTAATAGCCTAACTACATGTTATGCCGTTTAATTTTTGAACTAAATGTCTATGCTAATATAGCACCTTTTGGCTATGATTTTTCTAGAACATCTTTACTGAAGAAAAAATTCCAGAACTTCTATCACGAAATATATTTACATCAAATCCACAGATACAGTTGATATACTTTGAAGACTGTATTTAGAGGATTGCAGCATTTGGGACATGTGTCTAAAAATTTAATTTTTAAAGGTGGTCAAGTATCTCAATTTCACAGAGAGGTTTAAATACATTTCTTCTGTTTCTAAAGAAAAAAAAAAGAAAAACAAACAAGAATGAACAGTATGCACCCAAGAATTTTTTTTAAAAGAAAAAAAAAATTCTAATCTATCATTTTAAACCAAAAAAGTCAATCATGAGATGGTTATGACTCAATTTCCACACAGATCTGGCAGCACCATAGGAATCTGAGCCACTAAAAAAGCACGGAATAAAGTAAGAGGAAAAAACGTTTCAAAAGCAATAGGGAGGGAATGGCAGCAATTACACTTGCAGTTATTTATGCTAACAGAAATACAATTCTAGATGATGGGCAGCACCTTTTACATCCACTGCAACTTCTCAATGATCAAATTTAGATAAACCCATTAAAAAAATGTTGTAAATTGAGAAACTCACCTCCCTGCTTACCTTAGGATTGCAACCCTGATGAACTTTGACTCCTTTGAAATCAATTTCCCACTGACTTCACGGATGCCAGGATTTTTTCCCATTTGTTTGCCTTTCATAACATACATAGTATGTTAAAGAATATTTCCTGAAATAATTCTGGGAGCAAATCAGGGGCCCGGTGCTGCCCTGCTGAGAGGAAGAGAAATCTGTGTATTTTAGGAAACGCTGGATTATTTTAAATACAAGTGTCCTTGTTCTCATGGCCTCAGAGTTCAGCTAAGCAGCTGGAAATGATGAACCCATTTCTTCAATTAAGTCTCTCCAAAAGGTCTGTTACCATTCTGCAGCATTTCCATCAGGCCCCTTCCTCAGGTTGGTACCAAAGGGGAGCTTCTCTTCTAACTTTCAAAGAGTAGCGGGACGCACCCAACCTTATCATCTTCTTCACACCAGTGTATCCCAAAACATAGATTCTTCTCTACCAAAATATCCACACAGGATGTTAAAATGAAAGGCATCCATATTTAGAGGATGTGTCCAACTGAATCTTTCAGATTCAATGTGTTACACAACTGCAGGCCCATATAGGGGCTACACTGCTCTCCTACCTTATGCAGGTGGTATTAACGCATTATTGCTTATGTCAGCGCATCCCTATTGTCACCATTATCTTTACAAGGCCACTCATGCAAAAACCTGTTTCCTGCTCCTGTTACTTCTATTTTTGAGCACTAGCATGCTGCCCGCTGCCCAGCCTACCTCTTCAAAGGTGGGACAGCTCAGACTGAGAAACAGTGCAATATCAAAGTCATCCAAGTCTTTGCTCTCCATAGGTTCCTGATCTGTGAGGAGGGAATTACCATGACGGGCCAACATCTTTACCAGTAATTGCCCTGCAATTAGATGGAAACTACCTGAATCTGTATGTGTCCTTCTTGTTGTTTTGCAGGGCAGGGACAAATGTTCTTGTATGCTGTGCCATTTCCACATTACCATACGACAAACTGTTGCATTCAAGAAGGCAAAAGGGTCCATAGTAGGTCTTTATTAAGTCTAGAAGGGCTGCATTGTCATGTGTGCCTTAAGCATGGCTCACTCTGACTGAGCAAACAGGTTTTGATGTAGCTAGTGACTACAGGGAAGACATATTCCACCGCTCACAGTACCATAGGGAAAAAACAGATCCTGCAGTTAAACCAGGATTATATGTTAATTGCTCCACAGCTGGCAGCTGAATGCCCTAAATATATCAGCACCATTCCTAATTAAAAGACATATTTACAGAAGCAGTACGCTTACCTAGTTGGAATCAAGGAATGCTGGTGTAAAGAATGGGACCTGCCAGGATGGATAGCAGGCCAAAAATATGTCTTACAATATGCCTTCACAGTGGTTTCCTGTGAGAGCAGCACCATAAAGCTCCAGAAACTTTCATATTATCATATAATACCCACAACGTGTTATTTCAAATAAGCAACAAGTTCAAGGGTGTGTTCCTATCCAAAAAGCTCTTAAAACTCTTCCACTTGCTGTGTGACACTCCACATGTAGTTCTCTTCATCACCTTAAATGTTATGTCTCATCATTCACTAGCCCTTTCTTACACAGTAGCATTCAAAAGCTTAGAAACATTCTGATATTCTGATTATTTTGCAACTGTCACTTCCTCGAGGCCTTGTTTTGCACTTCACCTGATTTTTTAAGAGGCTGAAATCAAAGTAATCAAAACCAGAAGAAAAATAATGGGATCAAAGTTCAGCAAGACAACAGAAGGTATGGTAGGATTCCCAAGAAGGAATGGATTTTCCAACCAGAAAGGTGGAAGAATGAAGAACAAGCAGGAGTTGCAAAAAGTTGAGGGCTGCTAGTCTGAAAAGTATGAATGGCACTTAGCTACACGCTTCTGCTTCAGTGTGCTGCAGAAGCCCTCAACAACTTCAGAGCTGTCTGTTAGCACATGCACGTTAGATGTATGTGCTAGAGAACCTTGTAATTGCGTTGTCCAGTCATTGATTCAGATCTTACTGGGGCTGGAATAGATCTAGGGAAGAGCTTCAAGTTTCAAAAGGAAACTGCTTTGAGAACAAAACACGCAGTAAGTGGAGACATGAGGGAACTACCTTCAAAACAGCACAGTTTCTCCAAACCAAATGGCTAGTGTAGAAATATCACAACAGAAGCTTAGTCACCCAGCTCCTGAAAAGGTAATTTATCAGTCTGTCTCCTGAGGTGAGCAGGGATTCTTTGAAGGCTCAATGGTTACAGCAAGTTTACACAGTGTATTTACAGACTCTAACACATCTCATCCCAGGTGTCAATTCACAAGGTGAATCCCACCTTCTATATTAATACAATTCAAAAAAACAGAGAATCGGTTTACCAGACATACAGTTTGCATTCGTCTCAGATTATAAACCATTCTGGGACCTTTAGAGACATTCAGTGTGTAAGGTAGACTACAACCTAGGGGGGAAATATTATCCAACTAGCCTACAAACAGGAGCATCAGTTGCCTAAGCCTAAACAATATTAGAAATCATGCTTTTCTAGTACCTCAGCCTCACTTTATTGTTCCAAGAGATTTTAAAACTGTGGAACTCCATTCTATGCTATGAGAGGCTGTTTTCAAAGTATTGTTATGTATTTCCAGCTATGCAGCCAAACTGCATTTTGAAAATTTACTCTGAATATCACTTAACTTCATCTTGCCAGATTACTGCTGTAAAAATCAGTTAGATATAATACAGTGTATACGTCTCTCTTGGGAATTACTTCCAAATGTCAGAAACCTTCAAATACTACGGACAGATATCTAACATTGAACAGATTCCTGAGCTAAAGATGAATTTGACTTTCCTAACTCCAGCTGCCTCTTTAGAAGAGGGCTTCTTCAAAAATACAGTATCTCAAAATGCTATTTAATGTTATCCAAAATCTTGATCATTAGTCACCTGTGACAGATCAAAGCAACACATTTCTGAGCTCTATTGCTCAAGAACTGCAATCTCTGTACGTGCAAATCATACAGCCCTTAGAGCCTTGAACACAGAGTTTAATTAATTTGAGCTGTTTGATTACATGAAAAGAAGGATTCTGCCACTGCTTATACCCAATGTATTTTTAAGAATGCAAGACTATTTCATTCTATGCCTGGGAGTACATAATGCTGTTTCTCAGCTGACCTCCTACAATATGAATTTCTAACTTTATTTTTCATGCAGTTTTTAGATTTTACTGTTGCTTGATATTAGAGTTACAGCAGAATATTACTTCACAAGTGACATAGCTACAACTAGAAATTCACTTACTAACAGCATACAAAGAAATTGGGAAACTATTTTAGTTTCAGTAATCGAAAGTGAAATGTTATGAAATGATAAGGGAATTAACATCTACATAGGCTCAGAACCGCCCATAAATAAGAATATTAAGTATGTGTAAATTTACCTACATGCAAAACAATGAGCATTACCTGTTCACTACCCCAGATGTCTTTAAAAGATAACTCTCATGAGAAAGGATTTTGTCCTGACCATGAAACTACATAAGCTGCAGAGCCATTCTAGGCATTCCATCTGGTAGCAATACTGTCAGTTTCGGTTGATCTATATTTTACATTTGAGTTCTTCAGATGAGAATCTAAAAAGGTGTCTTTTTTTTCTTTCCCCAAAATCTGCACAAGCAACTGACCTATTTCCATTCATAGGGATACATTTTGTATTCATGGCCATACACATGTAACAGACATAAATCAAAAAAGGATGAAATAGGTTATGAACAAATGGGGGTGGTGAGGGAGGAATGAGCAGTAAGATACTTACAGGGTAGTGCTCTGTGATTTACTTCAAAAGAATAAAATGTGATATTCTGTCTTTGAATGCCTAATAAAAACAGGTATTTCAGACTTGCCAAGTAATTAATTTGTAGAATATGCTACACAGATGAGCAAGTGAGACAGTTTCTCAACAACAGTGAAATATTAATACTTTTACATTTAAAATCCTGTAGTGCTTCAAACTGTATTAAAGTGATTCCCAAAGTTCAGGAAAGCAATTTATTCTCTGTAACAGTAACATGGGTGCTCCCAGCTAGCCCTCCAAAAAACTACAACACAACGGAAAACTCAAACATGGCTGTCTGCAGTGAGTGACTGGTTCGAGTTAAACTACAATGTAATTTGGAAATGGTTTCCAATAGCTTGAGGTTAAAACATTTTGCCCCCACCTCACAGTCTGTTTCATTTTAATTGACATCAAATAAAAAAACCTCTTCAGGTCCTTCCACACAGAGTTGCTGCTCTAACTTCATAACACTTCCCAAGTGCTGGAGGAAGGCTCTCATGTCAGAATGGGTTCCCTTTGGACAAACAGTATAAAATGAAAACAGTTACAAGAAATAAAACCATGTTCAGTCCATGAAGCAATCCTTTATACTTGGCAAATAAGAAAGGAGAGAGCATTGCTGAAAACAGTTCTTCACTGATTTAAGAGGTGATCCCAAAAGCACCATTATCTGGACCGAATCTCCACAGTTCTATAGAACAAGAGAAAGGAAAAACCCATAGACATCAGGGAAATGAAGAAATATGTCACTAGATGATGAAATCAGAGATTCATCTGTATGTTTGCACGTCTAGCGCACAGAAAAGCTTCCTTCCCCTTTGAAGCTGATTTATGCAACTGAACTTCCCTTTTCTTTCCTCCTGTAAGAATGGTAGAAATATTGGTGTCAAAACCAACTCAGAGAAACCAGAAGTTCCATTTTGTGTATTTTCTGTACCATGGACATGAATAATCAAACTGAAAAATGAATGTTCCTATGCCCTTTAAACCACAGTTGTCTTTTGATAGAGTTGAAGGGGATTTTGTTTGTTTTGTTCTATTTTACCATGTGAATTCCTAATTTGGAGTCCTAGCTCTTCATTTTCTTTCTAGAGGAGAACATTATGATCCTGGAAGCATCAGACATACATTGCCAATTAAATTCAACTAAGTTCTCTTTCCCCTTTTTGGGGATTTTGTACTCTGTGAGAGTCATGTTCAAGAAAACAATTTATATTTCTCTCCTAGTCAGCTTCTAATGATTTAGCCTCTTTCTGCATTAAACGTAAGGCCTGTTATAGGGCCATAGTTCAAATGTGTGTTCGATCGTTTATTCAGTGAGCAACCATGAGTATCCAATTGTGATTCTTACCTCTAGTAATTATGAAAGCTAGAATTAGGTCACAGCATCATTTACTGAATACAAAATGACCTTTAATATTCAGAAGTTCTCTGCTTTGCTCTAGCACTGATCTGTTGAATAGGAAGAGGAGTTTCAATATGTAAGTAAGAACAGAACTGTACTAATCTAATATTTAACTAAACAAATATCGTAAACCAAAGTTCCCTATTTTGTTCAGTCGTATCTAGAACCTACAAACCCAATAACAATTCAAACAAGTGCTTTGAATGTAACAAGAGAATTTTTTTTCAGTTAGAATCAAGAAGCTAAAATAAGTGGTTTTCATTAAATGTTGCTAGAGGAGTTACTTAAAATCTTATGATCGAAATACAGATGTTTCTTGAAAATAACAGTATCAGAAGAACTGAAATTAAGAACATGGTAAAGCTTTGACAAAGATAAAATATTTCACACTGACAGAGTAACCTCTAGGAAGGCACAGCTTCTAGCTCCCCTGCAATAGTTTATTGTTCTCCTAATCAACCTGAAAATGCACGACGTGCCCCAGTACCAAATGTTGTAAATTAGAATGTGAGTAGTACAGAAAACTAAATTATTTTCTTTTCAGAAAGTACATGAAAATAACCTTAGGATTTCATGCTGGGATTGGAGGACATTAAACACCCAGAAAAAAAGCAGGATTTTCTTCTTTGATTAGCAGGGAGTTGGACTAGATGATCCTTATGGGTCCCTTCCAACTTGAGATACTCTGTGATTCTGATTCTGTGATCACAAATAGGCACTAGGAACCCAAAACAAGAAGACAACTATACCAGCCCCACCCACGCTTTCTTTCTTTCTTCTTTCAGAACAAAATGTGCCCTCACAGAATCCAGGCCAGAGCTAGCTATAATATACATTTCATTCCTGGTGTCACAGTGGCATGGCTTCTCACTTGGAAAACAAACACAGTGTGTATCAACAACACACGTATTTAGCTTTTCTATTGTTAAGCACGATGAAAATAAAATGTCGGCTGTTCAAGAGAACATGAAAGTGTAAACAAAGCTAACAAATTAATAAAAATGAAGCAGACCTTAGTCTTTATCTTTCATTTACAGTCCTTGCAGACTGCTCAACACATAGGAAAATGGACAGGAAAACAGAACAAATGACAAATGTGGACACAGTTTCTCAAGTTCAGAGCCACATTATCCTAATCATTTTTGCTTTGACCTTAGGCTAACCTATTTTATTGACATCAGGATTTATTCACACTACTTACTGGCAGTAACTTAATAATTGAAATATACCATGTTTTTTGAATTCAAATAAGTAATGTGTGATTCCAGCCACAGCTTTCAGATCCCAGTTCTCTTTAGAGCCAGTGGACAAAACCAGTCACTGACCCAGTATCTGTTCAAGACGCCTGCAGTATGCGATCTGGCAAGCAGCCTGGTGGTTAGTTCGGTCATAGCAATTACCCATCACTTAAGAATTCAGTCCTGTTGACACAGGAACTTGATTATCTCATCCATTCTTCAATACATTGAAATTTTTTTCCTGTTCTCGGCACAGAATTTCAATTCTCATCCACAGAATTTTGACTCTCACAGTATTGCCAAATCTATTTGGAAAACATGAGTAAAATGCACAAAAAAAATGCCACGAGTATTTTCTTTTTTTTAATAATCATTGCAACTAAAATGCACTAAGCGAGATCAGAAGATGAGTAGAGTGGATGACCTGAATGAGTGTCATAAAACCTAATCTCAAAGCCCTTTTAAATCAATGACAGCCTTTGGATCAGACCTAGTTAGTAGCAATCAATTACCAGAGCCAACAGTTTAAAATCTTTCACTAATATTACATTCATGTTAATTAAAAAAAAAAAAAAAAATCCTACTAAATAGTTTAAGACTGAATTCCTCTTACACATCTGCATCCTTGGACCCCTAGAAACAATACACCCTACAACCCCCAAAACAGAAACATCATGGTCTTGCAAGTGTGTGGAAACTTGGTTTAACATCCTTAAACATAATTAGAGATGCAAGGAAAATGTTTTTCTAAAACAGGAAGAGTGAAGCCGCTGTCTAAAACAAGGCACATGTGCAATAACCAGAGAGTGATACTGCAGATGGCCGTAACACTGTTTACGTGAAATCTGATTATTTCTCATTTTTGGCACAGTGTATAAAGCTTATTTTTTTCCCTACTTGTGTAATGCCTTTACCAGATACATCGAAGAGCTCAACAAACATATGCTTCCTATGTTTTCATCTAATACAACCCACTGTCCCATGAGATAAGGTCCTACCAGGAAATCAAAGTCAAGAAACATTCACTTGGAGAATCTCATCTGAAATACAGGTGTTCCAGAGTAACAACGCTCCTTCAGTCTGCAGGCTTCGGAAAGAAAGCACAGAGGCATTCAGCACAGTATGAGGGTCATTAAGACAACATCAGCCACAACAGAATTTCCAGACAAACATTTGCTATGACTAAAATGTTTGAAATTATTTTTGTCATTTTTTCCAAACTAATTCATTATGATAGAGTAGTAAAATGAACTACTGCTACTCTTCTCTGTTACCTCCTCCTGGAAAATGGAGTATGACAGTATGTAGTTATTTAAAAAAAAAAAAAAAGAAAAATGGGAACATGGAAAGTAAAGTCATATTAGCTGCTTCAAATAACTATTTTATGAATTATAATATGTGCAACTAGACTGGTAATAATTACTAGAGTACATAATTCCTTGTAAGGCTCACACTTCGTTTAAGAAAATTACAAAGTATTACCTGGAAGGGCAGCTAGGTTGCTTTTCATTTTTGTTATTTTTGTTTCTTGTTGATACTCCAAGGTTTGTACCAGAAAATGGAAAAACTGTCTTAGACTAAAGAAACATCACACAGAGAGTCAAAAGCCAGAAGCACAGAAGGCAATTAAAAAGTTGAAGAAAAAGACTTCTTGCTAAAATCTACAGCTCAAAGAAAAGTTGAGCCCTGAGACGAAACACCACCACATAAGCAGCAGGACAGAAAGTGTAAACACTCAAAGCAGCATTCCCCGTTTTGATGCATGCAGAGCAGGAATAATTTGCCTACTCCAGTGACAGAGACAACTGCTCCTAAACATATGGTTTTGTAGCTTAAAACCTAGGGTTGAAGGTTTGTTAGAGCATCTCGCCTCTAACCAGATCTGCTGCAGGAAGGCTCTGACTCTGCGATATGATACTGGTTATTCTGCAGTGAGACAGAATGGCAGTGTAAGGGCAGTTTCTCACATATTGCACAGCCCTGGACATCATTACAAGAGAATAACAATAACAACTGAAGAAAAATAAAAATCGTTTTCTCTTGTGTCACTATTTCCCCCATGGCTGCAACAGAATGGGCTGCATCAGAACAGCATGCATGGCTATTCATGACTTGGTAAGAGAGCAAAACATAACACTTCTTACGTGTTTAGCCACCCACCAGAGAGCCCAGATGCTGTCAAGCTAGCTGGAATACAACCTTCTAATGCAACATCCTCTTACAAGAAGAGAGTTAATGTGTTCTTTGAAAAAGTTCACTTGTCATGGGACCTCTGCTTTTAGAGGGATCTTCTTAGTAGTTGTTTCAGTACTCACTCCCCCGGTAATCTGCAGATCTTACTATTTCATTTCATCGTACATGAAGATCCTTCAGGAGGATCCTTCAGAACACCCTGCAGCTTTCTTTTTATGGTACAGCTGTGCAATAAGCAAAAGGATCTCATTTGCCTGCACACCAACTTCATTTGCTTCTCAGTGCATGAAAAAGTGCTTGTGAGTATACGCTGTTGGTCAAAACGGTGAGAACAGTCCAATATTAATTCATGCAGCTGGGAAATTCAGAAGAATGCAACAGCTTTGAATTTTATGTAAATTTAGCATGAAAATGGCAAGGCTTTTTTATCTTACTGCATTATAGAACTCATCTCAAACATACACAACAGTAGGCATCTCATGTTTACTGTGTCATGTCATGTCTCTATGTGTTTGAGACAGGAGATTTTTTCACGATGATAAAATCTCAAATGGAAGGTGAACACCAGGAACCCATTCTAGACGAATCTCTAATTTGTTTCCCCACCCTGCTGCTTGGATAGGCCATCCTAACCAAGCAGCTAGGAATCACTTTCACCAGCTTCACTAATTTTCCTGTGGTTTTTTGAGAACTTGAATGCTGTAAAGTGCTATGTTGTAAATTATCAGCAAGTCCTGCCCTTCCTAAATGCATCATCAGTGACAGATACAGAATAGACCTCTCCACCAGTAAGCATTAGAAAAAAAAACAATGCACCAAACCAAAGATACTCCCTAAACACAAAACCTGCATGACTCAGGCCCTTGTAGCAGGGTCATACTCAGGACCTTACGTTTGCAGTACTTATTTGAGGAGTGGATCTCTTATCCTTTAAGGAGAAGCTTCAAAATCATCCCTAGTTTGACCTCTACAGAAGAACAAGTAGCAACTCGTTTTAGCAGTGCCATATTTTAAATGACTTAACAAGATCCACAGTCATAAAGGAGGAGCAAGAAAAATTTGAAGTAACTATTTGAAACAGACAGAAATTGGTCTTGAGAGAGGCTCCTCAGATGGTGAAAAATATGCAAAAAAGTGACAGGAGCAGATGGTATTTAAGATAAGTTAAGCAAAGAATTAGCACATGCTCCAGGGCCATTAATATTAATGAATACAGTGTTCTTTCTGAAAAGTACTGTTTTCCTGCTAAATAACACAATGAAATAATTTTCCTCTTTTTTTTTTATCACTCAGCTTCTGCTCACTTTCTTGACTGTTCTCATACAGCTGAATATCTGTGGCAGAGGGAAGGACAAACTGGACTCCTCCAGTCTTCTGATACTCCTGCAGTTCTTTATATGAATCTGATTAGGTAAAGTATAACACAAAACTGTGCCAATAATTTCACTTCCACAATGTTTCACATAGCAAACAACATTTTTTAAACTGTAGTTTAAACGAGCCACACAAGTCCCAGGCTTGATTTAATAGCGCTACCTATAATTTAACTCAAAATTTCATTCCTGTTTGGATCAGTCTTTGCTCTGTCTTTCTGTGTCTAAAGGTCAGCTGAAGTATCTAAGTAGCAACCTCAACAAGAAGCTGACTGGCTGTATCTACACTAGCAAGTAGCATAGTGAAGTACAAACAGACCCAAGGAGCCAAAATTCAGTGCAGAAGACCTAGTATCCATGCTGTAGGCATTTTTGGGAAGTAAGTGGTACTTGAAATTTATTTTGGAATAATTCCAGTCAGATCCCACAAACTGCCTGTGGTTTAAAACAACCTGAAGGGAATCCAGTAGTCCAGGTCATGCACTCTGGAACACACACAAAAAAACCAAATCAAAACAAAACAAAACAAAAAAAAAAAAAAAAAACCAAACAAAAAAACCCAGCAAGTGGGAAAGCTCAAGATCTGCACTGAAAACACAATCCTGATCAGATCTCAAATGCAAACACAGACGAACCCTGAATTTGGGGACAGCAAATCTTCATCAGGTCCCCAGGTAGCTGAAAAATCTATAGCTTATAAAATGCCAATGAAAGGTTTCATAGATTTACATCTTAAACTACGAATCGCTGGCTATGATTAAAACCCCTTGCAATGGGGTCAGAAGAGTAAATATTTATCATGAATTGGTCACTAAGTGAAATGCTGCACATTGAATAACAATGATCATCCAGAGAAGATACAGAGTTCAGACTCTACAGAACAACTGTCCTATTGAAAGACTCTAGGACAAATGTGGTGCTTGCACCTTCCCAGCGCCGCCATTCAAAGAACCAGCAAGAGATGCTGCCCTATAGAAGCAGCATGGGATCAGTACAGGCAGGGAACTTTGGACTCTCTCTGGAGGGTGCAGCCTGCCTGCTTGTTCCAAATCCCTCTTCCTTGTCTTCCATTTCATCATCCCAGCTTTAATCTACATCTGCCTTTCTGCCTGTCGTCAGTCCTTGTTTCTTTCAGCAATCTATACACAGAGAGATAGGTAAGAAATAATGTTTACAACTTTATATAATAATTCTGCATTTGTATTCTACCCCATTACTTGCTCTGTGCACCAAACCTTTCCCCTGCCATAAAATTTAAAATCTCAGTCTTCCACGTTTCCTATTTATGTCTCTGTTCTCCACACATTCAGGTAGTTTTAGATTCTGTACTACAGGGCTTGCAAATAGCTGAGTATCTAGTACAGGATTGACCCTGAACACCTATTTTGAGCCAAGAATTTTGTTAGCCATTAAAATAGTGAGCTCTACAACATGTAGTCCCTCTTGAACCCAACTTTGAGCATTAACAAAAAACACTCCAAAGAAGGAAACGCCACAGTTAAAGAAACAAACCCAAAGATTTTTTCAGATAAAGAATGGCCACAGGAATAATCTTGCTTGTAGGACTGTGTATGACTATGAATGAGTTTTCAGTGTGTATACATATTCCTCAGAGAACCTTTCATAAGCTGTTCCCCAGCTGGGGGATGCTTGACAGTGCAGCTCCACAGGGAGCCTCCATAAGTACTCCAAGGCCAAAAGAAATTGTAAGCATGAATAGCTTGCCCTTCATATAATTTACATGCTCAAAGTCACAAAATACTTTGCATATATCAGTAGGGCTCAGGGCCTTAACTTATGATTTCCTACGCAGTGAGGGAAGAGCATCTCTTTTCTTGAATTTAAATCAAGGAAAATAAAAACAAAGTGTAATGTAATTTATAGTATGCCTGCATGACACAAGGCCACAGAGGACTACCAGAGCTAGCCCTGCTCAAACTACCTCAGTTACCAGTAGCAGTGCAGTTGTACTGAGTTGCCTCATAATCTAGAAACACTGCTGCCAATAGCTGAGCTGGCTGGTTACCTCTGCATTAAACAGCCATTTAGTTGTTTCAACAACACAGAACCATACCAAGCCTGTAATAGCTAATGAAAACATCCCTACGTTTCTCAGTGGGCTTTGGCTGAAACTTGCTGCTGAAAAGTAAATGAAACACTAACTTCTTGTCACTGGAATTTGTCAACGAATAAATGGAGACGATGGACTCAGATTCTAAATAACTGCTTGAGGCATCAGAATCAAGCAATGTCTAGGAAAACAGAAAATGCAGGAACTGGGAAAGACAATAGGTTAAGCCTACAAAGGCTGAGGGGTTGCTATCAGGGATTTCTGAAATTTCTTCTCTGTAAGGTTTCTGTCACAAATGAAAGGAAAATTTATCTGGGTAACAGTACCGCCTCATACTTTTTAGAAGTGTAAATCAGGAAACATTAATACATAATTAATGGCACATTTTTATTTATTTATGCAGCCATGAACCTAAAAGAAACATGTAGAAATCTATGATTGAGTGTCAGGGCTTCCTCAAATTTTCTGAGAGACTGAAGTCTTGTGGCAGAAATTTGATAGCTATTGCTTCTGGTACAGGCATCAGGCATAATGGGTCTACATCTCATTCACGCTACAGACCTTTTAGTACTCCTGTGACCTTAAATGAGCATTTAGAAACCTTTCGGAAATAAACTAGACCAAAACAAACCACTAAAAGCTACATAAAGTATGTTTAGCATACACAGTAACGCTACACAGAGTAGCTTAATTATGTCTAAAAATGGACCTTTAATTACATGACGGGTTTCCTGTATAGAAAAGATCTTATTTCAAGTAATACGATGTATTATGAGAATCACAAAATGGTAAGAAAATAATAATAATAAAGCAACTAACACTGGAAGTTATTTTAAAAAGACAGGCAACTGTCAACTTTTAATTTAAGATTGAGATTATAGAAGGCAATCACAAGAAACACATAATATGTATTTATGTGCTTACCTCTTACATGCTATTTGAAATCCTAGCGTAAAACTAGAATATCATAGTATAAGCCTGGTTTATTGCTCATAGAAACATGGTTGTGTGTAATTGGTCACTGTGTACAATTTTATCTTGAGAAAAAGCAATTGTGGATATGAGAAGTGGGAAAAATAAATTCAGTGTGACTGGTTTATGGGACTTAGGGGGAACAAATTCCACTACAAAGTGTCAGTTTTACACTTTAATGTCTTTTTCTCCCCCCCCTCCTTTTTTTTTTTGGATGAGCAATTAAAAATCACTGATTTTCTAGACAAAAAAAGGTACCAGTGGACAGTAACAGCATTCACAGGACCAGGATTTGCCAGCATTCATCAGTTCGCCTGGAATAAAAAATCAGAATTTCTTTCTTATGTGTTATTTCTGTTTCTGGAGCTGAATGAGAGGAAGAAGCCTACACACAGGAAGGAACATGGCCAGACACTGGCTCAGGTACAGCTTGAAGATATTTCAGTACTGTCTTCCATCAGACTCATTTAACTATCGTCTACAAACAGTATTAAGAAGAAAAAAAACCCCAAACCCGTGACTGTGGTTTCCAGTGAGACTGCAAACCAAACGAATTCCTGACGCAGCACAACCGATATCAACATAGTTATATCTGGCTTATTGCACTTCTACAGCTAGCTTTTTACTTCTGTAGTTTATCAGCAGTGTACAGGAAGCATTTACAAGGCTTTAAATCCAAAGAACACCTAATGCTTGCTTCAGTACCACTGAAGGCAATGGAATTAAGCTTATGTTTAAAGTAAAGCGTACACTTGGATACAAAGGTGAAATGTGACCTAAATCACTCACCCAAGTGACTGGATCAGTATCTAAAAAGTCTTCAATTAATGTATAGCCAGGCAAAATAGAAACAAAATAGGCTACAATCCACATCTCTCGGAATTTAGGCTGGGGGGGAAGACAGAACAGGCTTTCCCTAATACAACCACAGAACGCCCTTGTCCACTTGCAATCCAGAGTCTCCAGCCAGTTCCTAAAACTCTATTCAGAATTTCACTTTCAAAAATGGATCAGGGAATTCCTCTGTCTTTCTACAGCAACTGTGACACTTACTTGGGAGATGAGATGCCTGTCTTGCAGTCTATGCTGCAAGGACTTTTTCAGCGTTTTATGCTACGCCTCAGTCACGTAAAATACATACAACAAGTCTCAAGCACAGATGAGAGCACTATGCTTCCCCTTTCCAGGGACAGCCTTTATCATCATATCCTACTGAGCTATGATCGTAGTTTTTTCTTTCCTCAAAGCCTAATGAGTAGTTTCTTTATACACTCGATAAGAGCAGCTGGAGGCTCTCCCTCCAGAAAAGCTTTTGTGTAAGGTGCTCTGTGTAAAATAAAATGGCAGTCACCATTGCATTCTGGCTTGAGACAGTTCCTGAAAGTGCACACTGAGGTGATACTGAAGTATCTGTAAAGTAAAGCAAGAATGCCCAACTTCTGGACCTTAGCTGTAAGTGCGGCCTGTTTATAATATCAAGACTAGGGGGTTTAGAGCATGAAGAAAAGCAAAGATCTAAGGATTAAAAAGTGGCATGCATATGAGATATAAGCAGGCTAGGGAAGCATCTAAGTCATTTCATAAAATCTGATCCACTACGCTTGCAAAACGGAAAGAAATTGGTCAGTTCCTCCAGTTACAAGGTAGGTGCAGGCAGCATCAAATACAGCAGCCAGTATGAAACAGAAAAAACAGTTCCAGTGTAGTTCCCTTACCATTTCATGCTGGGCCTCAAACTGCATCTATGAATAAAAGTATCAGCTCTGAGGGTCATTTCTAAGTACACAGTAAGTAACGTGGTAACAGAATTGAATTGTGACCACTGGTCTTTCCCACCTGATTTTAAACATATATATTTACTGTTTTGTTCACTTGCATAAATTCAAACAAGCTACTAAAAATACTATTTAAAAGAAAAAAAAAACAAAACAGTCTCAACTATTCTGGTCCAATAAAACAGCTGTTATTATTTAGGGCCAATTAAAGAAATGCTAAGTCTTACTTTTATATTGAATCTAATTCTTTGGCATACTCATCTGACATGAGGATCACTTGACTCTAATATAGCTATCAATTTAAATAGAAGCTTCTTGCCCCAACGTGGTTTTATTTTCATAATGTTACTGGGACAACAGACCTCCAAATCCTGCACGTAAATAAAAAGAAAGTTGCTAATTACCTGAACAAAGAAAGTATGCTGGCAACATCACCTGGCATAAGAATCACAAATTAGGGATCACATATTTCATTTGAAAAGAACATTTTCTTTTATGCTTGGTAAGAACATCTTCAATTATCAATAGCATAGAAAAACTTTTGCAAATATTTCCTTTTTCAAACAACATCCATGTTAACTGGATGAACCCCTGCTGAACCTAGCACAGGCTATCAAAATATAAGGAGGTTAGAACAGCATTCTTTTTTTAGTCATGCTTCATCTTCGCAAGCATTACATTTTTCTCAGGAAAAGAATCTTGTCTTTCATCAAGCTCTAAGGTTCTCAGTTTCTCATACCCAAGATTATAAATAATCTCTGTACTATCCCAACAGTCATATACCCCTACAGCTTTTGGGGAACTGTTCTTCCATTTTAAATGTTGGCGTACATGCTCTTACTTTTCCTACACTAGACAGACCTAGATGTTTTTACCCTTTCTCCCCTTAGGACAGTAATGGACTGTCTTCTAATAAAAGGTCACTACAAAAATCATAAGGGAAAAGGACGGTGTACGAAATTTAGAAGCTGTTTGTATGTATTTCTTGCTAAATGCAGAAAATTAATCATGGAGAAAAATCATGATGGCACAAGAAAGACTCAAATTACTTTATATGTGCCTAACTTCTATAATAGACTGACTGGATCAATTGCTCATTTTTTGAAAATGTTGATTGTTTCCGCTAACTAAATATTCAGTTGGCGAAGTGGCAAGTGTCTTATCTGGCTTTATTGATTTTTAAATTAAGTCTAACTTTGTGTTTTCAAAAGCTCTATTACTATCCCTTAAAGCTAAACCAGAAAGAAATATGACAGCTGACAATGAAAAAAGGTGATTATTACACATCTTTTAAGAGAAGCTAATCATCATTCTGAGAAGAAAAAAGTATATTTTCCTACTTTCCTCTTCCGAGTTTTCCATTCATGCATACCCTGTGCGTTTTGTCAAGTAAACTATTCTGCTTCTATAGCAAAGAACATAGATCACCAAAGTAGCATCAATAAAACTGTTACAATAAGCTGAATTTACAGCAATACACAAAATCTCTGAGCAGAGTTTCTGTTTTGCTGTGATATAAACAAGGACAGAACAATAATCATAACCTTGTTCCCTCAAGGAAAGAGATCTTTTTTTCTAACATAGCAAGAACTCCACTACTCATTTTTACTTACTTTTTTATTATAAGATTGTCATATTCTCTTATACAAATCCTTTAAACCAGAGACTATGAACAATGTGGACTCATGGTACTCTTGTTCTGGTCTTGTTTCCATCTCAACAGATAACAAAAGAGCCAGAAGACTCTTATCACTATACAATACATTTAGGGAGGTTGAATAGGAAGGAAGAGCTAGCTCTAAGATTTAAGTATCTTTAAAGAGATAGTGGAGATAATACAAAGCTTATTCAGAGATGTAACTCATCCAAAGGGAAGAGCTGCGTGGCATCTATCCCATTAGTATATCCTACAGAGAGCCATAGCCAAAGTACTACTACAAAATTTTTAAAAAATGTTTTTTATGTCAAGCCTGTCAATTATCTCAGTGCAAAGGAAAGGTAAGAAATTAAGTGAAACAGCAATCACTTCTTAGATTAAATGACAAATTACATTTATTCCTTATTTTTTTTACACACAGAAAGCAAAAGCTAGGTCAGACTACCAACTGAAATTCTTCTAAGCATGAAACTTGCAGACTGATTATCGGTATTCATCATGGAAATTCTGTCAATTCATTCTGTAAATTCTGTAATTTCATTCTGCAAATTCTGTTCTACATTCAATACTCTTTAATATGTTCATTACTGATACAAATAGAACAAAGAGTATGCTTATTACAGTGGCACAGTCTGGAAAACAGGATTAGAAGTTCTCTAGCAGCTAGAGAGGTCTGAAAAGCAGAGCCTGAAATCCAGCAATTTCAGAACTTACACCAGGAATAATCAGCTCCACAAACACAGGAATGGGAGCAATTACTGACTAGCAGTTCTGTAGAAATCATACACAACCTACAATGGACCTCAGACCAGGACTCCCCATGCGATGTAGTTACAAAAAGGGTGATTATAATTCTGTCGCACCTGACCAGAGGTATAGTGTGTCCAGCTTTTAGGTCCAATAATTGATATTAGAACTTTTATCAGTAGCTGGGGGTTAGAAACAGCAGTAAAAACTTGAAAGATTGTAAAAGATTGTCTAAGATGAGACCTGAGCAATAGTTTAGTTTTGACACTGCACTTTTTAAAGGATCTAGGTTTCAGAGGGCAAGAGAAACGATTAGCAGTCCAGAAAACACGGAGTAGAAGAAAACAAGATGTTCTGTTCAGACCAAAAGGAATCGTCAGATTCCTCCAAGCTTACTTTTACAATAGTTTTTTTACATTATCCATTCTGTTAGGATAATGATTTGAGAAAATCTATAAAAGAACAAAAGTTAACACACACCAATAAGAAGCCAACTAAGTGACAGTATTTCATAAACTTTCTTATTATATCACTTTTTATTATATCAAGCTTTTTATGCTTTGGATTAAAATTTTAATCAAAATTTCTGCAAGTCAGAACAGTTCCCTGGATACTGAAAATAAGTTTAGTAAAGATAAATGGTTTTGTCAGTGTTAATGATAACTTTCCCAAAGGATAGCACTAACAACTAGCTACTTTAGAGCAGACTTGCTATAAAGGATATGCCTTTGGTGCCCTATTGAAAAGATAACCAGATATCACCTTGTTCACGTGTACCCTTCTTTATTTGTGCATTTTGCATGCAAGGCCATAAAAAATCCAGGAGGTTCTTGGAATG
>VYXH01006654.1:2721-13297 GCA_013397275.1 Burhinus bistriatus
TTTTTTGCCTTTATGCAAAAGGTCGAAGTGATTTCGGAGTCTCCAAGCGGCGTTTGCAGCACCGAGCCTGGCCAGGCAGGGAAAGGGATGGGGGAAAAGTGCGATGGGAAGAGGCGGGATTGGGATACAGGGATCCCCGAGACCGGCGAGAGTAGGTCCCAGGGCTTCGCAGCTGGGAAATCTGGACAAGGGAAGGGAAAGCAAACAAATACAAAAAAATATAGGTATAAAAACAATTTGTGTGGAGGAGGAGAATGTGGACAGTAAAGGCAGGGTTACTGTCCTCTTTCCCAAAGCAAGAATAATAATTAAAAAATCCCAGTTGAGGTGACAGTGAAGAGTCCGACAGAATTCCCTTCCCTGGGGGAAAATAAAAATACAAATGAGGTACCTGTTCCACCCCAAAGCCGTCACCCCCTTCCCACAGTCACATCAACGCTCCAGCCACTGGTTATTGTCTCTTGGAAATAAAACCATCGGGGCCAGGGCAGCCCGGAGCAGAAGCACCATGTGCACGGCTGGGCCACGGCGCGCTCGGCGCTGGGAGCCCTCGTCCAGTTCCTCCCGGCTGGGTTGTTCAGCAGAGATCCAGTCTCTCCTTGACCCTGCAAACAGGCGGTATTGTTCAGTGCTCCACGGAGACGGAGCCTTTTCCAGGTCTCACGTGTTTCTCCAGCTTTTTTTAAAAANGTTGACCACAGCCGCCACGTTCGCCAGGGCACCGCTATCCTGCATGGCCGCCGAGCTCAGCAGCGCCAGGCTGGAGGACGGGTGGAGGGTGACCGTGTCGGAGGAGCTGGTCTTGGAAGAGGACACCACGGTGGCGTATCGGAAGAGCTGGGAGCCAGACGGCAAGGTATGAACAGTCACCGGGCTGGAGCCTTGGCTAATAGTTGCCACTGGGATGTTGCCCACAGAGAACTGTTGTCCGACGGGCGCAATAGCGATGGGCGAGATGACCGTAAACTGAGGCTGCTGGATAGGGGTGGAGGGGCTGAGGACGGTGGCGGAGGCTGGGCGTTGCAGGCGGGGTCTCTTGGGGGGCTTGGGAGCGCTGACGGGCATCAGCACCACGTTCTGGATGGTTTGGGACTTTGCCTTCTGGTCCTTGGCAAGTTTCTTCTGCTCTTCCAGCTGCCGCTCCAGGTCTACAAAGAGAACGGCGAAGCAGCGCGTTGGGCTAGGGCCAGCAGGCTGTGGGAGCTCCTGGGGACTCGCGGGCTCCACAAACAACCACTACACCCCATGTTTGTGACAGGAGGTCTCCTAACCACCCAGTCGAGCGCGATTTTAGCATTTCACTCAAGACCAAACCGCAGTGAAGGAAAAGGCCAGATTCTCCTGCCACCCACACAGACCCGGTTAATGCTCTGCACCCGCTCAGCCGGCTTTGGCTGCCTGTCAGCACCTGGAGAAGGAGCAGGCAATGCTCTATACCAGTTGGCTACTCCTACTGGTGAGGAGATGGTAGTTTCTGCTCCCTAAGCTAGACCTGCCCAGAAGGGAGAATGAACAAGCCCCTCCAGACAATAGGAACTGCTTCCTGAGCTTGGCTGGGTCCCCTCCCCAGGAGCCGAGCGCCTGTACTGGGGACAGGGAGCAGGACTGCCTGGGTCAACGAAACATCTCCCTCGACCCTTGTCTGCATGAACACTGGCGGTTGGAAGTAGCACAGTAATCTCATTTATCCAGGGCAGTAGGGGACTAGGACATCCCAGATAAGAACAGGTCCTACAGGGCACAGTGAGGAGGGAGACACATCCAGCAAGCAGCTCTGGGGAATCCAGGTCAGGTTATTGGCTTCAGCTCAGGGAAAGCCGTGCAAGACACCGGATAGCTCCGTACCAAGACAAGCAGACAAGTCAGCACCCCGTACACGGAGAAGCTTATTAGCTCGGGCGCAGCACGGCACTGCCTGCAGCTCAGATAACTGCCGCACAGCCCTTAGCTAGCAGCACCTATTTCCCCATGCCGATGGAATCGGACTCGCACCCCGGCTGCAGCGAAGGGCACAGACTTTGGGCTGCTGAATGCCCCAAGCAACTGCGCACTGCCGAGACAAGGGAAGAGGGGAAATTCCGTGCAAGCCTTAGGATGGAAAGGGATTGGGATGCACTTGTTTCGGTGCAGCGTGTATTGAACCCCCAAGGAACCATATTTGGGATATGTCGAAGGAAAGTCACATCAGTTCCCAAGAGCAGCAACAGGATGAGAAGCCTTACTTGGCGCTGACTGTACCTGCCAGCGTGTAAAGAAACTGTTCCTCTCCTTGCTCTGTCTGGTTTTTCCTGTTGTCCAGAACCTTCTTGACTGTGTCCATTAGGCCAAACGTGTGGGCAACGTTGTTCAGGACTGCAGCATCTGCAAGGAAAGTGCATGGGGACAAATGCCTAGTCCCACAGGTGGGACTCAGTCCAGTACTCAAAAGATGGTCGTATCACACCAAAAATTTTCTGCTGCTTTCTGCAAAACTATCTCTGTTCTTTCACAAGGGCTGGCTGACAAGGGCAGACCCAGCTCCCGCATCCTTCTGACATCCAAGGACTAAATAATCCCATTCACATGATAAAGAAAACGAAACAGAGATGTGTCACCCAAGCAGCTCAAAACTGCTGCAAATGAAAGCATAATTTGCAATCACAGAGATACAAACGAGCTCTCCACCTACAAATCACCACCCCATGCTGCTGACAGTGTCATTAACATGCCAGCTCCACTGAAAGCTGTGCAAAATTTCTATTATAATCCACTGACTTCAATCACTCCCAGCTTCCAAAAGCTGCCACCTACCAGACACAAAGATCTGCCAGCCCAAAGCTAAATTAGAAAATAAATAAATAAATAAATATCCTGGGTAAAATGAAGTTCGTGGCTACACGGATGTTCTCTCAGCAAGAGCATCAACAAGAGGTGCTCTCAAACCCTGTGCTCACAGGGGCATGGGCTGAACTGGATTAGGGAACTGATCCAAGTTAAAAATAACCCTAAAGAGGGGAGGGGAGTTATTTTTAACACAGATCAGTTCCCTCATCTGGTTCAGCCCCAAAAAACAGGTTTTCCGGCACAAGTGAAGACAGAATGAGAAGTGAGGGGGCAGGACCTGTTTCAACCTGCGCGGTCACGGAGGAAAGTGTTTGAATAACTCCAGGCTGAGAAGTGAATCTGGGCAGGCCCTCATGAGGGCCGGGAGCTGAGGACAGTCCCCCGACGGTCTCAGCAAGCCGCCAGGCTCATTTTGCTCAGGGAACGGGGTGGCACGTTGTGTCCTTGTGCCCCGAAGTGGTGTAAGCGAACGCACGTCACAGTTGGGCAGGCTGAGACCACACCCAGACTCAGCTCCCGCAGCTCAGCTGGTGAGCGGTAACTCGCTCACCACCCTCAATCCACAACCTTGTCACTTTTTTTTTTGCCTGCAGCTGCCCTTTTGAGCATCCTTCCCCTCCGCAGAGCCAGTGGCTCACTGTGGCTCACAACCTACCTGTCATCTGGAAGGGAGACTGACCCAACCTCTGCTGGACGCCTCTTAGGACCTCTTCTATCTCCTTCTGGATGTTGCACACAACCTCTTCCATCAGCCCCACATCAGCTATTCCTTTCCAGAACATCAGCGTGTCCTCTGCCACGAGGAGAGGGAACAAGAAGTCAACATGTACAAGCGTTTGGCATTTTTCCCCACAAAGTTACCTTAAACCTTTCAGGCAAGAGTAACTATGCAAGACAACTTCTAATTTGGCCATCAGGGTGGGTACGACATGCAAAAAAACCCCAAAACCCCAAAGAAGCAAAACAGATCCAGGCAGCAAATCAGTAACGTGTTTTCAAGCAGCACCATGACTTCCAAGACAACATTTCACCGCCTCTGTTCATCTTTGCAAGATGAAGAGCTTAAAATCTTTGTTTGAGGAAATTCTGCCTAAGCTTCCTTACTGATCCTAAGAGGGAAGGCAAGGCACCGCAGGGAGAGAGACACAGCCGGGAGAGCTGACGGGGTACTAACATGGGGCACCAACAAGACACTGCTCACTGATGGTTTCAGCCTAGCTCCAGGCTGGCAGACGTTTACATCCTTATAATGAATCAAAAAAAGAGCCCTTCATTGTAACTAGGAGCAACTGATCTGGGGGATCATCCATCAGCTGCAAGGCCAGGGCTGAAGTCCCCCTCTGCCTGCTGCGGTGAGGAGCTCCGTTTGGCAGGAACCCTACACGCCTGGGAAATGCTGGGATAGCCAAGGGGCTGGGGGACAGCTCTGTCGTTGCCTAAACTCTCCTCTTCAGGATTTCAGTCTCCAGAAAGTAACAGGCGAGGAGAGGGGGAGAAAACATCCAACAAGCAGCCTGAGCTTACCCGAGATCTCATCCGTGTCCTTTTTCATGCCTTCCTCAGTGGCCATGGTGACGGCAGCCGTCAGAGCCGAGTTCCACTCGATCCCCTCCTCCATGCTCTCCTCCGACAGCGCGATCTGGGTGATGCTCCCTGCCAGAGAGGCAACGTCAGCTCTCTCTGCGGCACCCAGAGTGCCAGCCCTGAATCCCTGCTTTGCTTTCCACCCCCCTCGCCCCTCCCGGGCTCTTTTTCACTCTTGTGGTCAGGGTGTTTGTGCCTGGCTTCTTTCAACTGAATTAGCTAAAAGCAAATATTGCTGTTTCTCATTGGAACTGTGATTGTGAAAGGCTGTGGGGCTTCTGGAGGGAAAACCACGTGCCCTCCACAAAGCAAAACTGGAGTCCTGGCATAAAAGGGGCAGAAAGGAATCAGAATAAAGAAGGGAACAAATAAACCTCAGCCCAGCCACTCTTCTCCCCTTGCCTCGTCAACAGGTAGCTCTGCACCCCAGAGATGCCCTGATGCCTCAGGAAATGACAGGGTCAGGGTCCAAGCTGGTTTATAGAAGGGAAATGGATCTGACTCAATCCTAAATTTCTGGATCAAATTTGGGACTAAGCCAATCTGCAGCCACTGTAAGGTTTTACCATGTGCTTTCCAGGAGATTTTCCTTAGCCTATGGACAACTCTGCCATCCCACCCACCTTAGAGAAATGTAACCTGCCCAGCTGAATGATGCGGTACAGTCGGGAGTAGTCTTCTCCCCCAACCTCAGCAAAGAGACCGCTTTCTGCTCTGAAGCACAAGATTTGCTGAGAATTTGCAGTTGGAATGACAATCAAATCATCTCCAGCCATCGTACCCTGTTCATGGATGTCCAGGTGACATGGAGCAGGCTGCTCCGCAGGAGGTCAGCATGCCTAGATTCATTTCTGAGCATCGGCTCACCTCGTGCCTTTGTAACAGACCCTCGAATAGGACATCAGGAAACACCGTACAAGCTCTTTCAGGTGTTTGCTCACGTGGTGACCCCAGAACAGGGATCCCTTCAAGGTGAGCCTCCCTGGTTCCCAAAGCTGCCTCTAGTCACTGCTTAACACCAGCTGCTTTCCAGCCCTCCCATTCCTGCAGAGCAGAGCTCCCTGCCAGATGCTGCCGAGACCTCTCTGAGCAGACAGGAGAAGCATTTTCCTTCCCAGAAACCCGAGCAGTCTCCTGAACAGTAGGACTGCCCTGCTACGCTTGGGGAGAAGGTGTACAATGTGTGTGGGGGGGTCAACCTGATTTGATTAGCCCAGGGAGGGACCGGAGTGTCAGAGGGAAGCTCCTGTGGCACTGCTAACTGGTTTCCTACCGTCAGCTGACGTAGGAGTCTGCACCACGCTCTGCTGCCCCGGCACCGGTGCTCTGGCGCTGCTGATCAGGAGATCAAACTTGGTGCTTCGACAGGTGTTGGTGCAAACTTTGTCGTGCTGGTAGAAGTCGATTTGCCCCGAGTCCATCATCTTCCTGTGCAGGGAGTGGGGAGAGAGCCAGGCTCAGCTCAAATCTCAGCCTGGAGACAAAAGGCAGTATTCTACCTAGGAATGCTACAGCCATGGGAAGGATGGAGAAAGGGAGACCCAGCGCCACTCTGCAAACAAAACATCTCCTGCGGGGCTTTCAAACAGCAAATACAAGCCATCCCCCAGCTTCACATGCAGGGCTCCAGTCCGCTTCCACCCCCACCAAGTAGCAGGTCCCCCAGGCGAGGCCACTTATCTACAGGATGAGGAATCCTGCCCCTCAGACCACGGGGCCAGGTAATGTGAGCTTCCAAGAGATCTCCCGGGGACTGCAAAGCAGACAAAATGCCTGCTCAGGATCCTGCAGTGGCAGCAATGAAGCCCTGAAGCTGGACACAGTGGGAGGCAAGTCAGATACCTCAGCATGATTCCTCCGAGGCGAATGGCTCTCTTCCAGTCCTTTAGGGTAGACTTCCCAGCCAGGTGAACAAAATGCTTCGGGCTGATCAGTTGGTCATTGAACTGATGAGGAGATAAACAAAGGCTCAGCAAAGAGGGCAACATTACTTCTGAATTCTGTACTGGGACATCTAACGCAGCCGGTCCACAGCTCATCTGAGCCCCCACTTCTACCCAGAAAGAGGAGCTGCTTCTCAAATCCCTACCAGCTTTGATCCCCTTGGCACAGCAATGTTTATAACTCCAGAATAGATCTGTTTGCAGGGATGACCTGCCAGCCACGGGCATTCAAACCACACAGCTCTAGCCAAGAACAACCCTGAAGGCTTTCGTACGAAGCACGAACAAAATTAGCTCCTTCTGTGAACACGTACAGTCATCTTGGAGATCATTATGGGAGACTCCCGTTACATCAAATAGCCGAGCAACACCTAGCTGACACAGGTATTCACTCGGGCATCTGTTCCGTCCTGCTCCAGTGACTCAGATAGTTCCCACTGAGTCTCAGCAACAGAGCGCTCTTGCCGCAGCAGCACACGGGGACTCAGCCTCAGCGCTTCAGCTGTTACATCAGCACACTCTCAAGTGGAAAAAGGTTAACAGCAAGATTTCTCTTCTCAAGGCAACCTGCTCACCAAGGAAGTGAAAGGAGTGGAGTATCAGGACACAAAGAAGAAAAGCTCTGGCAGATCTCAGTATGCGTGCCCTGCTTGCCTTCAGCTCCAAGTCCCTTGTCAAGTGCCAAATATGGCTCTGCTTTGAACAGTAATCAAGAGCAGCACTGAAATACAAGGTGGGTGACAGGCCTTCACTCCTTACCCCACTCCTCCCCTGCTTCTCCCCATGCCAGAAACAATTTTAGCGCTAACAATCCAGCTCACTGCAAAGGCAAAGTCACTCAGCTCAGATGAAACAGAAAAAGTAAGAAAGTCCTGTGGAGGTCAAGCACCAGACCTTGAGAGCCGAGAAGGAATCCGCTGTGAAAACTCCCTTACCTTTACACACTTGACATTAATTCCCGGACAGACGAACTTCTTCCAGAGCAGGATGGCTTTGCTCTCCCCGCAGGTGATGGGATAGGCGATCTCGATTTCCTCGTTCGTTTCAATGGTGCTGGGGTCTGAGGGAGTGAACGGGTGAAAATGAAACTGTCCACCCAAGAGGCTCAAGTCCGACAGGGCGGGAGCTGAAAGCTCACAGGTTGTGAGACCTATACTCGGGAAGCCAAAAGAAGGGCCAATCCCTGTTCAGGATCAGTCCTCTCTTAGTCTTCTCCAATTACTAGCTCTAACAGCAACTGCTATCTGCTTTTTGATATCGCAACACTCAAAATGAAGCTCATCTATCAGGAGAACGTGAGATCAGAAATCCAACACATCTGTAAGGGGGGGGCGGTCAATGAGAACAATCTTTGTGGAAACAAAATGCTTTAAAATTTGAAGCACAGGTATCTCTCAGATTTCTTGGAGCTCTGGTATCTCTTTAGCAGCGATATCAGATATTTACTGATAATATATTCTCTTCACGCACAGAGTTTCTGCTAATACTGCCAAAAGACCCACACCCACATAGGAAGCAGAACACTAGTGAAGATCTAGTGACAGCACCTCATGACAGGAGACTTTTCCCTCAGGATGGGAGGGAGCACTCAGAGCCAACCTGCTCGTTCTTCTGAACATCCAACCCAAACTGTCAGGTTGTTCGTTCAGCAAAGAACCATCAATCCGAGTCTGACGCTTCAGCTAGCGCAGACACAACCCCCATCCTCATAACCATCATTCCTGCCTGCTAGTGTCTGCACACCAAGACTAGGGAGAAACCTCGGCTCCCCTGGACCCTGTGGGAGCCCTTACCATTCATTGCAGGAGAGCCAGGATCTCAGTTCCAGGACTTTGAGACCAAGCAGTAACAGCAGACTCTTATTCCAGAGTATGCCCAGACCCTGCACCCACATCCATGCCTGGGAAACAGCATCTGCAGGGGCAGAGCCAGAAGGAAGCCCAGCGAACCGGAGACACCAGCTCAGCGGCGACCAGCCCTGCAGAGGAGGGGATTCTGCCCGTGCCAAGCAGGAACTCACCGATCCCTTCTTCTAGCTTGTGGATGGTGTGGGTTTCGACAGCCACTACGGCGGCGCTGGCCTCGGAGCCCTCTTGGTAAATCCTGTTGTGAAAGCGTCCATTGATAAAGAAACTATATAAATCATGGAAAATTAAGATTCACAGCACGGGGTTAAAATTTCAGTTCGTTTCTTTCTTGCCTGTCCTTGAGGGACACCTGGATTTCTTTTGATACAGTTTCAATCACAGGCATTTTTTTGGCGCATACAAAATACGATAATAATCCCAAGGACTGAAACACGCAGAGGCGTTCCCAGTCCTGTCATCGCACCCTCCACCTTGCCAGCACCACTGAAGCAGCTCCGCAGTGCCGCTTCCCTGTGCCTTCTCCTCTGGTTTCTGATACAGGCGGTTACCCACGACAACAGGAAGCAGAGCTCAATGCCCCAGGATTTCCCTTCCAGCCCTGTGTGACACTGCAGCACCGGTGCTCACGCAGGGAAGAGTCACTGTCAGGCCTACAGCCACCCTGCTCTGCAAATATTATCAAACCGGAGCCAGTAGATTTATGTCCTGATTGATCCGGAGTTAAGATGAAGTGCCTGGTGGGCAGCCGCTTTTCCGCAGCAGCTGTCAGGGGTACCACAAAATTCCCTCCAACATCCCAGCTTCATTGTATTTTAGAGGAGGATTATTTCAGGGGAAAGCTGGCACAAAGGCATCTGCAGATCTGGACACACGGGCACAGACCACCACGTACAGCAGCTGCCGGGTGGCAAAAATCCACCCTGGGGCTGGAGAAGGAAGAGGAATACCCTCTCCAGCCCCAGCACCACGACCACCTCGCTGCTTCCCCACTGCCACAGCCATCGCCGGGCTGCCGGGATCCAGAGACAGTATCGCATGGACACGTCCCCGCAGGACAATTTCAGTCCTCGGAGGCCCCGTGACGACGACACACACAAAAGCTTTTTTGCGTTGTATTTTCCTCTCTACCATGAGTGGCACAAAACCGAGGCAGCCCTGCAAAACGCAGTGATGCTCGGTCCCCACACCACGAAAATCTACAGGGATCCCCCCCCATCGCCCCCTGCACCTCCCAGACACACCGGTACCGTCCAACTCACCCTTGCTGCACCGGCTGGAGCTGCAAGATCACTTGGGTTTTGGTATCCTCCGGGTTCTCCCCTTCGTTTCCGTCACTTGGTACAACCACCACATCACCCACAGGGACGCTCACTTCGGCATTCGCCATCTCTCACATGAAGCCCGCCAGTGGCAGGGTGCCGCCGTGCTGCAGAGGGCAAAGAAGAGGCAGGTCTGTACCGCGGCAGCACCGCTGCCTGTGCGGGCAGAAGGGCAGGCAGCGGTCTGTGAGCATGATTGCCCAGTCCCGCCGCAGCAAAGGCCGGGCTAGCGGGGACCGTGGGGCCGGCAGAGCAAAGCTCCGGCTCCAAAGAGGAGACCAGGCATTTTAAATTCACCAACAGAGAGAAACGGCAAGTGCCTGTCGATACACACAAGGCTTTCTCCTCCCCTCTCGATCACGATAGCTGGGAACATCTCACCCGACGACACAAAACCGACAGAGGCAGATTCCCCCCCGGTGCCATCCCACTCATAACTTCCCCAGCCGGCAGCAGCTCCCAGCCACCCTTGGGATACTCTGATCCCTCGCCACCAGGAACGTGCCTGGGGCTGACCCTTCACACCGCAGATGGGCTGCGGAGGAGCCGGTGTTCCTGGCGGCAGAGGTGGACATCCCACAGGAGATCCTCTTAGGGGGTCACAAAGGTGGTTTTGTTACTGCTGTGGGGCTGGAGCTCAGCCCAGTGGGTCGCGATCATCCCCGTGGGGTTTAAAAGCTTCTGGGAACACGCTTGTGTCAGGACAGGACCTCACGGCCGGTGGTGGCGGGCTCGGTAGCCCACAGCTGGGACAAGGGAGGAGAGGCACCGGTGCAGGGGCCACGCTCCAGCCCACGCACCCCCACAGGTGCCACTGCGCCTCGGCCACGTCTTAGAATCATAGAATGGTTTGGGTTGGAAGAGACCTGAGAGGCCATCTAGTCCAACGANGCGGCCGGCAGCGGGAGAAGCCCCGACGGCGCTGGGCTACGGCCTCACCGGGCCCAGCGAACCCCCCAACCCGGGGAACCGAGCCCCGGGTCCCCCCGGGGAGGTCAGAGGTCACCCGGTAGGGCGGGGGGGTCGCCGAGGGGTCAGA
>VYXH01006654.1:25597-44912 GCA_013397275.1 Burhinus bistriatus
CCCCCCGCGCTCCCCCTTCACCAACAGGCATCATCACGAAGGGCTCCTCTGAGCAGTACGACTATTACGTGACATCCTACCGCGTCTCCTCCAGCCGCGACGGGAAGAATTGGAGACCCTACAGAGGCAGTGGTGGTCAGGAGGACAAGGTGGACATGGAGGGGACATGAGGTGGATGGGCCACAGAACCCCTGCCCACGGATGCATGGCCGTCAGCACCCTCTTCACCCTCTCTGGCAGGTCTTTGAAGGAAATGCTGACAGCCACGGGGAGGTCTCCAACGCCTTCATCCCCCCCATCATTGCCCGCTATGTCCGCATCACGCCCCAGAGCTGGCACCAGCGCGTGGCCTTGAAGGTGGCCCTGGTGGGCTGCCAGCCAGCACGGGCCCGTGCACCCCGGCCCTATGGTGAGCCCCTCCATGGGAGCTGTCACCCTGCACCCCCCGACATCCCAAATGGTCCTCGGGGATCTCCATCTCCCCGTGCACCCAGTGGTGGTCCCACACTCATGGTCCCCACTCTGCCCCACAGTGCCCAGCGTCCCCAAGGAAGTCCCTGTCCCCACCAGCCGCCCAGCCAGCCACACACCCATCCCCGGCATCGCCCTGGACCCGGAGAAGGCAGGTGGGTGCCATGGCAGGGTCTGTCCTTGGGGCACAGCCTCATCTTGTGGGTGCTCCAGGCACCGATGGACCCACTCAGGCTTTAAGATCCCCCCCCCCAAAACACATTGATTTTCCTCCTCTGATGGCCACAGGTGGGCTCCTGGCACCCATGGGTGCAGAGGGGTGGGATGGGGCATCCGGGGGCTGACACTGCTCTCCCTCCCCAGGGTCCACACTGCTGGTGATGCTGCTTATCGGTGGCTTCGTGCTCCTCTGCTCCAGCCTCCTGCTGCTGGCTTTTCTCTGCCGCAGGAAGAGGTGGGTCCCATCCTGCCCCCCACTTCGCCCTGGGGGACCTGGCATCGCCCCCCCCAAGGCATGGTGGCTCCGTTCGGCTGCTCACTGGGTACCGAGGGGCGCAGCCCCCCGTGCAGTGGGTGGTGGTGGGCATGGGGTGGCCGGGACCCCTCACCCCCATCTCGCTCTCCCCTTAGCAGAAAGCCGGCGGCAGAGCTGAGCTGCGGGATCACAAAAGGTAAAGGGTCCCCAACCCCTCCCTGGGCGTCCTGCCATGCCGCAGGGCCAAATTCAGGAGGAGTGCAGCTGGTTTAACTGGTCTGCCCCTAGGCATGCCTGTCCCCAAGGGACGGCGTGTGACAACCAGTGGTTTCTGCTCTCTGCCCAGGGTACCCTAAACTGGAGTCGAGCCCAGTGTGCTCCCTGCAGAGCCTGCCGCCCCCTGGCTCTGTGCTGGCCTCCTTCCCCACAACGGCTGTGCCGGGGGACCTCAGCCAGACCCATTCGCCAGGTAACGGGGACATCGGGGCACAAATGGGTCCCTCAGCCCAGAGCTGGAACCATGTCCCCTCCATTGCACCCTGGGGACACTCTGGGGTGCCCGTTCCCCATGAGCACCTGTCCTGCACCATGGTCCTGTGCAAAGGGGAGACCCTGGCAGGGCTTATTATTTATCTTTATTATGATTCCACCTCACAGGCATAGGCATTGGGATGTGGCCAGAGGGCACCAGCAGCCCCGCGCTGTGCCGGGGCAGAGGGACATGCTGGTCCTCATGGGGCGGGTGTCCTGCCTGGGATGGGTTTTGGCACACATCTGGCCAGCTTTTCCCAGCCCTGTGGGTCCAGATGTGCCCATTTTTTCCACCTATCCCACCCACATCTGGAACAGCACCATGACCGCTGCGAGGACAGTCCCCTTGCTGTCCCCAGCTCAGAGCCTGCCATCCCCCTTGCAGAGTATGCCGAGCCAGACCTGGTACAGCTGAGCCCCAGCAGCCAGATAGGCCCTTCCACCTTCAAGCCGCTCCTGGACGAGGGCTACACGTTGCCACTGGTCATGAGCCACTACAACGTGCCAGGAAAATACCACGAGTACGCCGAGCCGCTGCCGCCCGAACCCGAGTACGCCACGCCGTTCAGCGAGCCCGAGCCCTGTGGCACCCGCAGCATCACGGGGCTCCCTATCGCCCCACCGGTGCGGTACGATGCACCCAACCCCCGACCTGGGGAAAGGGAACCCCCTCCCTGGGGGCACGGCGGGGGGACAGAGCGGACTGCCAGCCCCGCTGGGGCTGTCCCTTCTCCCGAGGGATCCCGCGTCCAGCTGGGGGACTGTCCCCTCTCACACGTGTACCACGAAGCCTTGTGAGGAGGGGGAGCCGCCCTCCGGACGTGAACCATCCCCGCGGTCCTGAGCGGGGGGGTCTTTTTTTAAGAACAATCTTATTTAAATACACACATATATATATATATATATCTCTGTATATGAACCGTTGCGACCCTGCTGCGTGTCTCCCGCTCACCCACGGCCTGACTACGCTCCCCCAACCCCGCACCCGCTCCCCCCCTCCGCGGGAAGGACCCCGCGCTCTTGCCTCTGTCATTGACGCTGCTGGGGGCGCCGGAACAAGCGGTTACCAGCGACCCCCCACCGCAAAAATTGTGCTTCCGAAATCTCTTGATGTCGATTCCGCGGAGGCGGCCGCGCGGCCCCCCCGTGCCACGCACGGCAGAAGCCCTTTTTGAAGCGGCGCCTCCCGCCCGCCGCCACCGGAAAGCGCTAGAGTACTACTGAAGTCACGGCGAGGCACGCGTTCTTTGTGACGGACGGCGCCTATATTCCTATTCTCCCTTCTTTTCCCCCCGCGTTTCACCGATGTATTTTCGCATTTCTGTTTTTTTCTCCCCTCAAAAACGCCGTTTCCCCGCCTGGCGGGCCGCAAAGCCATATGCAAATCGCGCGGGGCATGCTGGGGCGTCTCCCCGCCTCGCCTTGACTGAGGAGGCGGGGGGGCGTTTTTGGCGGGCGCGGCAAGCTCTCTTCTGATTGGCGGCGCTGAGAAGTGTTTCCGGGTGGCCCCGGAAGGGCTCGGGGTGCGCGGCGGCGGAGGGAGCGCAGCCGGCGGCGGTGCCTCGGTGCGCCCGCGGGTCATGGGGAGGTACGGGACGGCGGCGGGGGGGTCCTTTCTCCGGCGGCGGGAGGCTCTGGCTGTTTTACATCGGTTTTTACAGCCTAAAACGCGGAGGGAGCCGGTGGTGGGCGCGGCAGGCCGGGCCGGGCCTGCAGCCGGTGTTCAGCCCCCCTCTCCTGTGGCCGTCAGCAGCCGGGGGGAGCCCCGCAGCCCTGACAGGCGGGACCCGGCCCGCTGTGGCCTGCGAGCGGCTCTCGGTGACCTTGATTCTTCCCGACGCCTTTTGGCCGCGGCTCCCCAAGCAGCCGGCGGAACCGTTTTGCGTGGGGAGGTTTTTATTTGGTCCCGTAACGGCGTTCCCCGCGGGCAGTCGTGGGGCTGGTGGCCTCTTTTAAGCTGGTGGCTGGAAGAAGACCTCTCGAGAGCGGCGTGAGCGGAGCTGTGGCCTCCCTAAATGCTGAGTGTCGGTGGGGTAAAGCAGCTGGAAGCTGTGGGGGCAGGAGGAAGGAGGTTGGAGTCACCCTTCAGCGTCTAAAAAACACATGCAGGCAGGAAAAAAAGGACTTTATTTGTTCTTTTTTAGCTAGTGCATCTAATGGGTCAGTGCTTGTAACAGACGCTTCCTCGAGCAGCATAAGGGAGGGCTTTGTCGCACATTTCTAATAACTGAAGCAAAACCCAAGGATTTTCACAGTTTCTTCCGTTAACAATAAAGAGACACCCAGAGCAGACGGTCCTTTGCAAACCTATTTAAATATTTGGTGAAAATCGTTATGCCTTAATGGAAATGGGAGCACCCCAAGGAATGCGCTGAAGGTTTGTTGGACTTTAATTACAGCTGTAAGCTTGTGCTGTCAATGCTAATGAGTTGCAGTGGGTCAGTGGCGCTAATTGTGGCCACCAGACCTATTTCTGCCACGGAGGGAAGCTGCTGTTGCAGAGGTCCGGGCTTACCTGCACGTCGCTGCTGACAGCAGATACCAAGGTACTCTGTCTTCTTGACAGAAAACTGGAATTTTGCCAAACTTCTGCTCCCGCTTCAGGATCCTGAGGGATGCCTTGTCCTCCACAGCAGCGTACACTCACGTACTGCTCATGATTGTGTAGTATCTTCTGATAGATAAACCCTCTTGTGGTGTAGGAAGGACAATGTGTGCTCTCTTACGTGAAACTGTTTCCTCTCGCGATCTTACGATAGAATGGGTGATACGAAAAATATCTGGTGTTCCTGTAGGAATGAGAGTTATATGGAAGAGGAGGAAGCAAGAGTAGGTTAACTGACTGCTGACGTACTGGGAAGGCTTTGGAAAATGGCCTCTCCGTTCGCTGGCCCCACAGCGGTTGCTGATGTAATTAAAGATCTAGACACTCAGATAGCTGTAAGTAAAGCGCCGTGGGGCTGGCATGCGGGATTTGTCCTGGGAATCTGCGCATCCCCTTAGTTTTGTGTTTGGTGATCTTAACGGCACGCAAAGGGTGCGATAAGATCCACAAATAAACGAACAAAACGACTTTTATGCTAATAAAGTGCTTTCTGCCCAAGGATTTTGGAGCTTTCTCCCCTGCATGGTGAGTAAGAATTCCTGCTTTCTGGATTTGTAAAGTGACGTGTTGAGGTGAGCGGCCTGAGATCTGCCTGAGCTAAAACCAAGACTAGCACACTGAATCCTGATCTTGTGCTGAGCTCCTCGTCCAGAAATGCCATCTGAGGGGTGTTAGGGTGTGAGTGTAATGGTTTTCCATCGTTAACTAGTTACAATTGAGCTAGGAGCTTGCTGAGAGCGCTGCAGAAATGTGTCTTGTATATAAATGCCTCTAAAAGGGCTCCGTGTCTGTAGGTGTGGCAGTGCATGAGCGTGCCTCAGAATGAAACACTAAAGCAGCTGCTTCTAAGTACTCCTGTGTGATTTCTGGTTTGTGTTTTGGTATGAATTAATCCAAACTAACAAAGCTTGCCCTGATGAGGGGAAAATGTCTGTTTGTAGCTCAGGTAGCAGATGCTCTGTTCGTCACTTTGTATGCAAACGTGCTGTAAAGCTGTTTAAACAAACTCTTTTCTTCTCTGAGTAAGTTGCCCCTGAAACGAACGGGCTTTTCAGAGGAGGCGTCTGCTCTCAGCGGCTGCTTCTCACCTGTCTCTGGGCCCAACAGCAGCTGCTGCAGCCCCTGAGTGTGGGACTTTTACATCAAACCATTCCTTAAATGCTCATTTCACGTGACAGACCTGTCGCTGCTGCCCACACTGCTTGTGGGGGTGGAAAGCCCAGGGTTTGGATGAGTTGCCTTTCATGGAGCAGTAAGGACAGAGCAAAGCTTCGTCAGTCCTGGGATTTAGAGCCTTCCAGCCGTGAAATATAGTAGTTGCCAGTCAGTCTGTGTGTTAGCTCGGTGGCCAGTAACCTGAATAACTTAGGCACCAAAGGGTGAACCTGGAAGATAAGAGTAACCAGTTAAGCTGCTGCAGCCCACTTCTGGTTCACCGTTAACAGCTCGGTAAACCTGACTTCATTTTACTGTGGCTGTTGGTTGCCCGGTGTGGGAAGAACAAATCAAAGCTGTGGGTGTGCGCGTGTTTCTCTGTCACGTTACCTCTGAGTACCCAGACTTGTGCTCTCGGAACCGAAACCAAACCCTGTGTTGCCAAGCCGGCATCGAGGGATCGATGTGGGTCAGGCTTGAAGTGTGGTGTTGCTGAAAATGAGACCTCCACCCTGTGGCAGACACCCAAGGGAGCTTGAACCCTGTCTTCTTGTCAGGCCCGTGGAGTGTGGAGATGAAGACTCAAATGCTGTGCCTGCTGTTCCCCTGCATCGCTGCCGCGGGAGGAAGCTGTCTCCTTTAGTTAAATCTTCTTTGCATGGTCTTTTCCTCGAAGCTGCTTGTGGTCCCAGTGAAATGTGTTCAGAAGGGCCCTGACCGGAGGGCGAGGGGTGGACACGTGTGTGGGATTCAGCCCGAGGAACGAGCAGGCGGGTCAGTGCCGCTGCAGAGCTGCTACCTCTTGTCAGTGCGTGGCATGCAGCCACTGTGCTTCTCGTGGCAAACTTCATATTCCATATAGCAGGGAATGATTTCTCTTCTTCTAAACATTGCTCCTCCCTTCTTGCTGCGTCCAGAGAGACCCGATCTTCTATAAACCTCTGGGCCCCGTCAGGACACTGCGGTTTACTCTGGACAAAGACATAATTGCCCCGTTGAATTCCTTCTGTTTGCTAACTCTGACTTTTATTTCCTTTTCCAGTTGATTGGTTTGGGTCCCCACAACCCCAAGAAGAAGCAGGACCTAGATAAGCTTTATGATCTAAAAGCTAAAGCCCAACAGATTATGAACCAGTTTGGCCCATCGACCTTGATCAACCTCTCCAACTTTTCCTCCATAAAGCCAGAACCAGCCAGCACTCCCCCGCAGAGCTCCATGGCCAACAGCACCACTGTGGCAAAGATGCCAGGGACGCCCAGCGGAGGAGGACGACTCAGTCCTGAAAGCAACCAGGTAGTTTCATCCCCGACTTTAGGAAACCAGGGGAGATGCCTGTGGCTTAATTCCTTCCTTAAACTACCAGCAAAAATTTAATGTCTATTAAAGTATCAGTTGCTGAGTGAGCAAACATCTTCCTGTATTTCTTCCCTCCCAGGTGCTTTCAGGCTAGATGGGGTATGGATGCTGTAGGTGTACAGGTTTTTTCAGTCTCGGGAAAATGTATATTGGGGGCATGACTGGGAAATTCTTCTTAAATGTGGTTTAGATGGGAGAAATAAAAGTGCGGGTTTGTAGCCTCTGTCTTACTGGGGTGGAGCGAGAGGCAGCGTTGCTGCCAGGAGCTGCTGATTTGTGGCTTTGCTTGTTGTGGTGCGGAGCCTTTGACGTGCGTAAAATAACGCTGCTGCCCAGCAAGTGCTCTGGGAATGTGCCCTGGTCTCTCGGCGGGCTTTGCTGGCACCGTGACCTCTCTGGGAAGTATACAAGTCCCCCAACACAAACGCACGCACAGCGGTTCCACCGTTGGTGTAGGGGCACCAGGAAGGGTAGATATTTTCCACGTGTGTCTGATTCATCTGACCAGGCTGATGGATCAGTAGTGATAACTTTCATCCATAAGACTCGGTGCCGCGCTGTTGTTCAGCAGCAGTGAAATTTCTGCTCCCTGCTGTGTTTGTGCTGAGAGGGTGCTGCCTTCTGCCCTAAAATAACCCAGCACTCTCATATCTCCATTTTCCATTTGAAACACTGAAGGTGATAAGCGCTAGAGCCATGGAAATACTTCCTTTGTGCCCTGAGCACCAATTTAGTCACTGATACGTTTCTTGCACTTGCTGTCTGCCTCTTAAGACTTCCAGTTTTGCCTTTGTCCCCTCTTGCCCGCAGCCTTCCTTCAGCCAGTGGTGTTTCAATGCCAGTTTGGTGCAGAAGACTTATTTATCCTGGCCTGCTGCATTCCACTTTCTGTTCAGAGCAACGACTGGTGCTTGAAAAGAACTCTTTAACACCTGATATTTCTTATCTCTGCCATTCCTGAACTGATATGCTGTGTCAACAAGTGTGACTTGGGCCTTGGGGGGGTGGCGGGGGAGGAGGTCTTTTGTGGCTGTGCTGTGTGGGCTGCTGCTTTGCTAAAGTGGGACAGTAAATCGTTCCTCTTCTCCCACACACTCAGGTTCTAACCAAGAAGAAATTGCAGGACCTGGTGCGTGAGGTGGATCCGAACGAGCAGCTGGATGAAGACGTGGAGGAAGTAGGTAGCAACTCATGGCAGGGGCTGCAAAAAGAGCTAATCTGGGATTTTTCACGGACCGGTGGCCCTTTGTCCAAGGCAGGGAGGGTTGGTTCATATAACACTGCCGTATTCTCATGTTCGCTGCAGCTTTCAGCCATCCGTGTCTGTTTCTGCATCTCGGTGTCAAAAAGGGTTTTGAAACAGCAACTGTAGCAAACGCCTTTGAAATACCAGCTTCTGTGGGTTCATTTTCATACTTTCTGCATAATTTCAGCTGCTCAGTACTGATAAAACTGGTTGTTGTCCTTGTTCTGCCACAGATGCTGTTGCAGATCGCCGATGATTTCATTGAGAGCGTGGTGACGGCTGCCTGCCAGCTTGCACGGCATCGCAAGTCAAACACCCTGGAAGTGAAAGATGTCCAGTTGCATCTTGGTGAGTGATTTTTTAAATTTTATTTTATTTTATCCCCCCCCAGCTGAGAGCTGGGCGCACGCGCTGAAGTCAGGGCACGGCCACGGTGTTGGGGTGGAAACCTCTGAGTAGCTACTGATCCGTTGCTACTGAATGATGCCTTAAGACTCAGGGGATGAAGGGGGTGTCTGCCCCAAACCATCCCCTCTCCAAATTTTGCAGTTGTGCAGTTTGTAGCTGTCCGTCAGCCAGTGTTGGAAGGTCCCTAGCACAGGGACTGCGTCTTTACCGTGTTTAATGCTGTGCAGCCCTCTGCTGCCCTGCTTTTGTGGTGGATCACCAGCAGGTCTCTAGCACCGGCTCCAGGCGGATGTGCTGCCCATGTGTTCGTGATGATGAGGCCGCTCTTCTGGTGAGTGGTTGGGGTAGAGCGTGCTGACCTGCGCTCTCTCTTCCAGAGCGTCAGTGGAACATGTGGATTCCGGGCTTTGGTTCTGAAGAAATCAGGCCCTACAAAAAAGCCTGCACTACAGAAGCTCACAAACAGGTAAGGAGCCCGCAGTAACATCGAGAATTGCATGGTAGAAGCCTGACATGAGGAGGGTTGTCTTGGACTCCTGGCACGACAAGAATTTGTAGCCTCTTCCAAGTGGTTTGGACTTGAAATAACTTCCAGGGTCTCCTTGCCTGTTTGTACAGAGAGGATTGAGGTTGCTCTTGCTCTGGAGGGACATTGAGGTGCTGGAGCGTGTCCAGAGAAGGGCAACAAAGCTGGTGAGGGGTCTGGAGAACATGTCTTATGAGGAGCGGCTGAAGGAATTGGGATTGTTTAGTCTGGAGAAGGTTGAGGGGAGACCTTCTTGCTCTCTACAACTCCCTGAAAGGAGGTTGGAGTCAGATGGGCACTGGTCTCTTCTCCCAAGTAACCAGTGATAGGACAAGAGGAAATGGGTGCAAGTTGTGCCAGGGGAGGTTTAGGCTGGACATGAGGAAAAAATTTTTCCCGGAAAGAGTTATCAAGCATTGGACCAGGCTGCCCAGGGAGGTGGTTGAGTCACCATCCCTCGAGGTGTTTAAAAGTCGTGTAGATGTGGTGCTTGGAGACCTGGTTTAGTGGCAGACCTGGTAGAGTAGGGTCAATGGTTGGACTGGATGATCTTAAAGGTCTTTTCCAACCTAAACGATTCTGTGATTCTCTGTGGTGGTGCAGCAGTGGCTGTCCCTAGGAGAAGCAGCCGTCCTTGCTGTCTGAAGGGCAGCCCAGCTTGGAAGGGGTAAAAAACAGCTGAGAGCTGCAGACAGTAACTTGCCAGCTGCCCCCCTGCAGATCGTGTGCTCCGTCTTTGCGCAGAAGGGACTGAAAACGCACTGCCTGGGACTCGGGGCTGCTTGCCACCGTGAGAACTTAAAGAGCTGCAAAAAACCTAAAGGCCTGGGAAGGCGTAGCAGAGAGCGCAGCGTTGTCCTGGGATTGCAGCTGTAGATTGGAGCTGAGCAGCTCGGGGTTTCCCCCCCCCCCCCCCCTTAATTTTACTTTCACTGAATTGGGGCATCGCTTATTAAGTGTCCGGTCGGAACCAGGGAGGAGCTGCCCTGCAGGAGCTGTCGGAGTTCACGGAGGATACTGCGTCTCCCCTCCTGAAGCTCCCGCAGCAACTGCTGGGCAGAGAGAGGAGGCCTTGAAGTGGGAGTTGATCCCGTGCGCTGGTTAGTCCCATTACCCCTCCCTAGCGTCAGTGTTTCACTTGCCAGCCCCAGGTATCGAGGAGAGGAGCCCAGAGGCTTTGTTTTCCTCTGGCTCCAGCTTGGGACCCCATCAAGATTCAAGCGGACTTGAAAGACCTGTGTGGAAACAAGTCAGGCAGTGTCCTGAGAGAACCCCAGATACCTTGTTCCTGCACGGCTGCAGGTTGTTGTGCAGTAACCTTTGTCTGAGACGCTCAGCTTCCCACGTTTTTCTCTTTCTTGTTACAGAGAATGGCACTGATTCGCAAAACCACCAAGAAATAGCCCCTGGGAAGAGCCGGGAGAAGACGCCAGTGCATTTTGGGATATCTGCCTCTCCACTAAAGCCTCCACAATGCCATCCATGGGATATTTTTTTTAATGCTTTACAGAGAAGCATATATTTTTTATTAATGGTGCAGCAATATCTTGACTTTATGAGGAGATCTGCCAAAAACATTCTACGCCCCCTTCCTCGTTCCCCCTAAGAGCGCAACGTATCTCAAACCAGAGACTTTTATTTGTGACTTGAAAGTGGTTTATCGTCTAAGTGATTATCCAAGGGACAGAGCATTTGATCTTGTGTGGGACAGTATTAGAAGCATCTGTAGAGGTTTTTGTTTCCTCCTTCCTGCCCCTACCTGCTCCAGTACTTTGTAATGTCAGTGTTTATATAAATACTTGCGTTTGTTTTACATGAATAAAGAAATTATTAATCTAAACCATTGGCACAGTCTTGTGCTCTTCAGACAGCGTGCAGAGGGATTGCGAGTGAAATGCCTGGTTTCTGCGTGTGGTGCTGTTCCGGTAAGAGCTTTAGCGTAACGGAAGGATTTGGCCGGTCTCTGCCGTGCTTATCGGGCTGGGCAGGCGGCTTCCCCTCCTCACCTCCAGCCCAGGGTGAGTAGTTTCTCCATCGCTTGGACATTTGGACTAATAGGAGTGGGACACGGTGACTGAGGACGAGAAATGAAAGCGATCCTGGTTCTCTGCTTGCCCGGGACATAAAGAAAGGCCACGTCACCCTGCCTGTTCCTGCCTGCTCTGGGTGAACACCAGCTTGCTGCTGGGGCTCTGGGCCTGCTGGTACCTATGGGGGAAACCACCCTGGCTGAAGTAGATCAGAAACCAGTACGGGTGCTCTCCTCCTCTCCTGTGAGTGCCGGCTAAGGAGCCCGGGCAGTGCGATAAACGCAGGCGAGACCAGTCTGATGGCTGCTTGGGGCGGAGGGAAGCTGTTCTTGGTCCTACTTGGCTGCTGCCCGGGAGGACGTGGAGTTGTTCATCAGCTGCTCCAGCTCGGGATACCCGGGAAGAGCTGCTGTTCAGACCAGACCTCCTTGCCCTTCCGAGCGCGGAGGAGACCAGCTCGCAGCCAGCGGGTCGGGCAGTAAAAGGCGTTTCAGATCAACACTGATCTGATGTGGGACCTGGGGTGGCAGGAGGACCTGCGGTTCCTCTCTGGGGGGTGGGGACAGCCTTGTAGAAAGAGGTTTGGAGAGAGAATAAGGGAACGGGGATGACGGCCGCCTCTCTGCATCCCGCTGTCCCATCCTACCTGGGGACTTCACCCTTCCCATGGGCAGCCTCGGCACTGGCCGCTTCCCCTTCCCCAGGAAAACACGGGCAGGCAGAGAGGTGACCAGGGGGTGTTTAATGTGCCAGGACTGCTCCTGCCTGCTCCATCCCTGCCTCACCTCCTGCGCATCGCGGTGGGCAGAGCCCAGCGTGCCCCAGCCCTGCCGGGACAGGCTGCCAGTGTTCCCAACTCTAGCACGAGCATCTCTTCCGCTTCTCTTCCTTCACCGACACCTGAGCCTTGAGCGGCGCTGGCAGCGGGACGCTGCACTTCACCCCGTCCCACGCCTCGGTGGGAGCCAGCCGCCCCGTTTGCAGCGCCTGGTAGATGGCCAAGGTCAGCATCTGGAAAGCCTGGACCACGTTGCTGGCGTCCTTGGCCGAGGTCTCGACGTACTGCACCCCTAGCGAGGCTGCCAGCTTCTCTGCCTCCTTCCTGCCCACCCGCCGCTGCCCGGCCAGGTCGCTCTTATGCCCCACCAGCAAGAAGACGATACGGAATGGCTGGACCGTGTCGGTCACCTCCCGGTGCCACTGCCGGATGCTATCGAAGGATGCGCGGTTGGTGAGGTCAAAGAGCAGCATCCCCCCGGCTGAGTTGCGGTAGTAGGAGCGAGTCACAGACCTCGGGGCACAAAGAGAAACGGGGTGAGCGGCCCCCGGGGCTGCCCTGTGCCACCCGGGGCGGCATCTCCCCTGCCTGCGGAGCAGCCCAGGCCACGTCCTGCCCCCAACACACTGCGCTCAAACCACCGTGAGAGCGAGGAGAATCGTCCCTTTTGCTGTACCAGCAAGTGGTCCCAGCATCTCTGCCCCTGCTTGGCCACCAAAGCTCATCCGTTCTCCGCAGCTGCGTCCCCTGGGCTCTCCTGTGCCCTGCGGCCATGGCCCTGGAGCTCTCCTGTCCCCTGCAGCCACAGGTCTGCCTTTCTCCCGTCCCCTGCAGCCACCTCCCCTGGGCTCCCCTGTCCCCAGCAGCCAGTGGTGGGCAGCCCCAGCAGTGAGGTGTGACGGCTCCCGGAGCTGAGCTGGGAAAGCTGCTCTGCCCAGCTCCTGGTGGGCTCCAAGCCTCTTCCCCCAGCCCTCTGCGGCTTGTGGGGCAGAGGGGTGCTGGGTGAGGGTGGGGGTGGGTGTCCTGTACCCACTTTGGAGCTGGAGCAGGGCTTACAAGGCAACCCCAAGGGCTCCATTCCCTGGGGACACCCTTGGCTTTGGCTCATCTGGGCCCCTGCAGCCTGCCCGGTGCTGGGCATCGTGGTTCCTCACCCCTGGGACTGCCCCCAGCAAAGGGATTGGTGGGAACACAGCCCCATCCAGGCCCTCCCCCCGGGGTTGGGAATCACAACATCCCACCAGCACCCCAAATCCAGGGGGACACCCAGCTCCATCACCCCTTCCCATGACCGGAGCCGGACCCACCTGAACCGCTCCTGCCCGGCCGTATCCCAGAACTGCAGCTTCACCCTCAACCCCGGCTCCAGCTCCACGAACTGGACGTAGAAGTCCACCCCCACCGTCTGGTTGACGGCGTCCAGGAAGACGCCCTCGGTGTAGCGCCGCAGCAGTGAGGACTTCCCCACCGTCGAGTCCCCCAGCATGATCACCCGGAACTGGTACTGCCACCGCGGATCCATCGGCACCTCCGCCGGCTGCCGGGACCCGCCACCCCCGCGCCAGGCGCATGTACAGGCAGGCAGCGCCGGGATCCTCCACCCAAGAGGCGTTCCCACCCCGCCATGGGTGCTGGGTGGCCCCTTTACTCCCTTTTTCCTTGGCTCCATCCAGCTGGAAGCACTCAGGGGAGTGTCTGGTCCCATTTTCCTGGGAGGGTGGTCCTGGGACATGAAGCCCAAGTGACACGGCCACATGCAGACGTGTGGGGGATGTGTGTGTCACCCCCCCACCAGCGACCCCCTGCCCCAAAGCATCCCCCATGTCATGGGTTGAGCACAGTGACATGGCCCTGCCAGGGGTCCGGCACTCGGCGCAGCCTTTATTTAGAGCGGAAAAGCCTCAAGTTTATTAAAAACACTCCTGCAGGGGAGCATTATTTTTTTCAGAGCCCCCAAATTAAGGCTTGAAATAAACCCGAGCCCGGGTGGGGACGCAGCCCTGCGCATCGCCCAAGGGCAGGGGGCTGCAGAGCCCAGGGAGGGGAGTGGGGAGCATCTGCAGGGGTGGAGGGTCCTGTGTCCCCCTGTCCCCGTCAGCACTGGCAGCGCTCCCGGGGCTCCCCCCGCGCCGGGGTCTGGCGGTGGCTCTGCCTGGGGATGAGCCTGATGCCACCGCAGCCCCCCTGGTCCAGCGCCCGCTGGATGCCCCTGGCCAGTGTCTGGAAGGCCAACTCCACGTTGAGGTTGCTGCGGGCCGAGGTCTCCACGAAGGTCATTCCCAGGGTGGCGGCGAGGTGCCCGGCCTCCTCCGCCGACACGGCTCGCTCGGCCGCCAGGTCACACTTGTGTCCCACCAGGACGAAGGTGGGGGGACGGTCCCCGGCGGCTTCGCGGTACCACTCGGGGACGTGCTCGAAGGACGCCCGGTTGGTGAGGTCAAACACCAGCAGCACCCCCGCCGCGCTCCGGTAGAAGGACCTGGTGATGGACCTGGGCACAGCAGGGCAGGGGTTTGGGGGACAGCCTGGCACCTGCCACCCCCTGCACCCAATTCCCTGGGACAGGGCTTGGGGGACTTCTGGGACCTCGGGAACAGGAAGGGGAGACCTGCCTGGACCATCTGCACCCCGATTTTCTGTTCAGCATCCCAGACTGGAGGGCTCCAGAGGGGTTTTGCAGGAGCTCGAGGGGGGTCCCTCCTTTGCCCCCCAGCCCAGGGTGCAGTGGGGATGGGGCAGCACCCACGGGTGGGTGCCGATGGGGCTGAGCATTGGGCAGAAACAGGCCACCCCCAGACCAACCCTGGGGTCCCCTAAAGGCTCCCAGGGACGGGGGCGGCATGGGACCCCTCGCTCCAGCCACAGCCCCTGGCTCTTCAGCTCCTCACGCCCCATTTGAGCCTCTTTCAGGCTCCCAGGAGCTCCTGGCTCCAGCCTGATGCAATCAGGGAGGGAATCACCCAGCCCACCGGCACCCCGGGGCCGGCACCCAGCCCTGCTCCTCCGGCCGCTCCCCAAAACCAGCTCCGGCTTCGCTGCAACCTCAGCACAAGGTTTCACCGACCCCTAAAGCGTCACCATCCCAGCGAGCCATCGTTGCCTGTCCCCGCACGCCCAGCCAGGGACTTTACACCCACCCAAGGGTGGGGGGGGGGTGAGTCAGTTGGGTGCTGGGGTCCCACGTGGGAGTTGTGTCCCCTTCCCCTGTGTCCCCATCTCACCTGAACCTCTCCTGGCCGGCCGTGTCCCAGAGCTGCAGCTTGGCCCTGCCGGCGGGTGGCAGGGGGACGGTGCGGCTGTAAAAGTCCACACCGACGGTGGGGCAGGGGGTGGCCGTCCCCCCACCCGGACCCTCCGCGAAGCAGCGCAGCAACGACGACTTCCCCACCGCCGCGTCCCCCAGCACGATGACACGGAACTGGTACTGTCCCCCGGCGTCGGGGTCCTGGGGGGGATCCCTCACCGTCCCCATGTCGGCGAGACAAGATTGACTGGCCCCAGAGTGGCCGGATCCTGACCCAGCTGGGATTTGCTGCGCTGGCGGGGCAGGGGACAGGTCTCCACCCTTGTCCCCACCCCACAGCACCTTCCCCAGGTGGACAAACAAACCATCCCAGGGAGGAGGGAAGAAGCCGCCGGCCCCATCCTTGTCCTCCCACCCCCGAGAACACCGTGTTTAGTGTTGTCACATGCCAGCTCTGTCCCGCTGCCTGGTTTCGGTGACAAAGACGGGGACAGCCAGGCTGTGGCTGTACAAAGACGCTGCCACGGAGGGGCTGGTGCCTCCGAGGAAGCCAAAATCCTGGGAGAACTGGGATGGATGAGCTCCGCGGGAAATGGGCTCTCGTGTCCCCCAGGGGGAGAAGGGAAAGAGGGGTCAGAGGCACCGACTCTGTGTCCCCAGGACAAAGGTGCCCTCTGCAAACAGCGGGTGTGGGGACTTTGCCACCGCCCGGCCCTCCCCCTCGCGATGGCTGTGCAGAGACAGGGAATGCCAGCCGCCCCCTCCCCGTGGCAGCTCCGGGGCTGCTTTCACCCCCAATTCCTTCTCCATCGTGAGAAAACGGGCAACTGGAGTCACCGGGGCTCCAGCAGAGGATGTTGGCAACATGGCAAGACGCTGCCTTTGCTTGGGCAGGAGTCGTTCCGTGCTCCTCCCTGACTTCCCAGGCAGTTTTCCTGCGCTCCAGGGACCCACCGCCCGGGATGGCAGAGGGGAGGCTCCAGCAGGACGGTGCCGCACCGGCTGCGGTGGCTGGAGGGAGGGAAAGCAGAAGAGGTGCTGCTGGTCAAGGCAGCTCCGGTGTGCCTGGTGGTTAACTCCACCTTATGAGGAGCACTAACTTGCACAGAAAAAAAGAAAACCCCAAAACAGTTAGAGAAACCGATTTCCAGGAGAGAAAAGCACATCCCAGTCACACACCAGCTGCCTGGAGATCCAGCCCACCAGTAGAGCCCAGGGAGAACCGACAGAACCTCACCTTGGAGGATGGGGGACCTCAAGTGGAGGAAGTTGCTCGTATTTCACAAGTCTCACCCCCAGCCCCGGGTAAGGGCAGTCAGGTGTCCCCCCAGACCAATGCACCCCAAACACCAGCCCAGGACACAGAGCAAAGAGTTTCAAGTAATCGCATTTATTCACCCTCAAAATATTTTATATCCGAGCTCTTCTCCTGAGAAAACTCCACAGAAGGGACTGTTCTTCCACACCAAGTGGTTCAACAGGAGCTTGAGCAGCACCCAGAGAGGCTGTTCCCACCTGGGGGAGCTCACGGCTCAGGAAGGAGCCAGGATCTGGCTGTGCAGAGCTGCCGCTTCTGGAGGAGAGGGCTGGAAAAGAACAAAGTCTTGAACTGCAGCACCGAAACCCTCAGGGACCAGCTCGTCTCAGCTCCATGCTCTGCTTCGACCTAAAGAGGAGATAAAAATAATCCAGCGTGAAGGAAGAGCAGTTCAGACTCGGCATTGCTTCAGATTTCACCTGGGTTCAGGTATTCCCTGCCGCTCCCTCTCCCCTCACGGTGGGGTGATTTTAGCTAGCCCCCGCCTGGCCTCAGCCCCATATCCGCAGGATTCATCCAACAGTCTCCGTAGAGAGGAGTCATCACGGACCAGGCTGTACTCAGAGGGCCAGCGTGGCGCGATGGATCTCACCGACGCTCTGCCCTACAGATAACGGGCTGCCCCATTAAAACCCTTACTAATGAAGCCGATCGTTCCCATGATTAGGACTGTCCACTTCCAGCACAGGCAGAGTCAGTTTGAACCATCCTCTGTCCTCCAGGACTGGCGAGATCCCACTCAAGAAACACCACACACCTGGCAGTTACTCACAAAGGACACTCACATGCTCCATGTCACAGCTTGCCCACGATTCAGGCCCACAGGAAAGCAAACCAAATCTCTTCATCAGGGACAGGGGTGCATAAGCTCTCGGCCTTTTCCGCTAAATGAGTAATTCCTGAAAAAAGAGCCCCAGGTAAGTATCTGAAGTCAACGGGCCGCTGTACACCAGGAATCAATGCACTGGGTCCAGCCCAAGCGAACCCCAGCCTGCAGATCTTCACGGCGCCTCTGCCCTCTACACCCAACATTTATTCACTCCCACCCCAGCCCTCCCAGCAAGGCCAACACAGGATGTCTTCCAACTGGCCTCTCTCAGCGCAGGACCGCACCAGCAAAGAGGCCAAGACCAGTTCGAATTTTATTTTTCCTCCTTTTTCGACCACAAGATCGGTATTCAGATCTGATGGGAAAGGGATCTGGAGGGACAGGCTACAGAGCTCTGAGGTGGCCATGTGTTCTCACCTCAGGTCCATCCGGCAGGCAGGCTGTCGGCTGAGCGAGCTCCCAAACACCAAACAACCCTGGAAGACATCGCAACACCCTCAACGTGAGCAGCAGGCTGCAGACCCCCGAGTACACATCACTGACACACCCCAGCCAGGAACCTTGCAAGAATCATCACAGAATGGTTTAGGTTGGAAGGGACCTTAAAGACCATCTAGTTCCAACCCCCTGCCATGGGCAGGGACATCTCCCACTAGACCAGGTTGCTCCAAGCCCCGTCCAACCTGGACCTCCAGGGATGGGGCAGCCACAGCTTCTCTGGGCAACCTGGGCCAGGGTCTCACCACCCTCACAGTCAAGAATTTCCTCCAGAGATCTAATCTAAATCCCCCCTCTTCCACTCTGAAGCCATCGGTCCTTGTCCTATCACTCCATACTTTTGTAAAAAGTCCCTCCCCAGCTTTCTCATACGCCCCAAGAAACACCCCAGTTCCTGAAAGATATATAGGAGGGGCGAGTGACAGCAACAGGCAAAAGAGGCCCAGCAGTCAAAGACCTTCCCGTTGCTTTTGCATGTTGTTGGAGACCTGTAGCTATTGCACGGAGCCACAGCTCTTGGATAAACATGCAGCGTCACCACTGAGCTCCCAAAGCCTGCTACAGCTCCAGAGCGGCACATGGAGCGAAAGCAGAGTGATCTACTGGCTTTGGATCAGGTCTGATTCCCAGTTCTGCCACTAGCCCAGCCCAGCGACGCTGGAGACACAAAGTCGCCTCTTATCCCACCCATACATGATCTCGACAGAGCAAGAACGGGATTCTGCAGTTCTTCATGACTGGGAAGATACTTGCAACAGGCCCTGCCAGTGGGAAATCCTAACCCCGAGCATGAGCCCTGCAGAGGATCCACAGCGTTGGGCACAAGGACCACAGTGGCGTTATCTGCTAGCAGAGGGCCAGGAAATACTGCTGCTCCCTGCTCCGGCCAAGGGAGGCCGGGAAGGCAACCAAATTCCCAGCGTAAGGGGAGACTGTCGAGCCCGGATCGCACATCTCACCTGCCCAACGCCGCCGCGACGAGGCCATCACGAGCCACTCTGTGTCCTGGGATCACCTTCCATGCCAGGATGCTGCTGGGGAAGAAGAATACAGTCCTGAGCCTCGGGCAGATGACAGAGAAAGTATCGTGGATACCCACCACCCCTCACCTCTTCGTGCACCAATTCCGACCCCAGAAGCGGGTATTTTGGGTAACTGCTTTCCTCTAGCCACAAACCCCTCCCGACACCCCCTCTACCCACAGCCAGGGCCCTGTTCCTTCAAGTGGCCAGCGACACCCCGACGCTCGCCACCTCCCCCGCCTCGGGCCATGTATTTTCCTGAAATGTTGCCGGACAGTTACGGAGGCTCAAACTGAGCGGCGACCGTCGAGGAAAAAAAAAACTTCATTCTCGGCTCCTTTTTGACTGCATCTGCCACTCCAGCCAGACAGACGCAGCTTCGATAGGGCCGGGCAGGCCTGCAGGGCTCCTTCGCCCCGCACCGCAGGCCGGTCACTCACCCGCGGCGGCCCCGCCATCTTCCCCGCGGGCCTGGCCTAGGAGGGAGGGAGGGAGGGAACAAGGCCCTCCCGCGGCCGCCCTGCCCCTTCACAGCCCATCGAAGCGCCGCCGCCCGGACGCGGAGCCCACGGGGCACCGATGCGGCTGGGCCGAGCAGCGGAAGAGCCTCGGGGGAGGGCGGATGGCGACGGATTGTCCCCAAGCAGCGCGCCGCCATCGCAGGGAGAGGCTGAAAGCCGCCCGCGGTGGCCTTTTATAGGACGGCAGCGCGGGCGCTGATTGGCTGCTGGGGGCAGGGCCTTCCCGCAGAGCCTTCTGGGAGTTGTAGTTCCCCCATCCATGCCACCCCATCCATGCCACCTCCATCCATGCCACCCCATC
>VYXH01006654.1:45021-68280 GCA_013397275.1 Burhinus bistriatus
AGCTCACCTAAACAAACCCCCCCGGTTGGCACAAAGACAATTTCTCTCTCCTCCTCCCAGCAAAGTGCACGTCTGGGGCTGCTCTTCCAAAAGGTGAAAGCAGCAGCCACGTTTTTCCCACTCTTTCCTCCCTTTCGGAAGGCGGGAGGGGGGGAACAGCCCACCCTCGGGGAAAGGAAGTTTCTCGGAAACAAAAGTCTTACCTGCCAAAACAATACCTCCGTCAGGTTCCCTGGCTCATGATCCATAATCAGTGGCAAGGATTTAAAACGGGAGCGTCTGCCAGCTGTTTGGAAGGGAGCGCTGAAATTTCTGCAGGTGCTGATGCTGAAGCCACAGTCACCGTGAGAGATCGGGTGGAAAAGCTGGATCTTAGAACACGGAGCCTGCGCCCTGCCCCCGAGCCCTGGAGAAAGCGCAAAAAGGATGAGGGAGAGCAATAGTTAGTTTTTAATCTGTTCTGAGAAAAATTCAGTGATCAAAAAAATCACAGCGCTCAGGGATCGTTCTTTCAGGCTGGTAACCCCACCACCACATGGCCAGATTACCATCAAAATAAGCCTGGCACCCGTGTAAAGAATAAGTCGGGCTGGAAATGAGCCCCAAACCTTGCGTGACCAAGTTCTTCTAAAAAGAGCCCTTGTCAAAGCTGGCGGGGATGGGTTACAGGCAGCTGGTCTTGTCCTCCACCTCCTCCACGGATCCTGCAGCTGCTCTGCCAAGTCACGAGGCATTCCTCGGGCAGCCCGGATTCTCCTTGGCACAGCGACTCCTCCAAAGTGAACCTAGAAATCTCCCCGTCAAATCCTAGGGCAGGACAGAAACTTGCTCATTGCAGCAAAACCAACCCACCCCCAAAATCCAGACAACCTTGGAAAACATCAAGAGTTTGGGAAGAGAATCTTACAAATGGTAGATGGGGAGAATCCCCAAAGAGCAATACCAAAAAGCAACGGATGCTCGGTAGACCTCAGCTCATCACGAGCAGATGGATGGAGAGAAGATGGAGCAGAGAAAATCCCGCTGCGTGTCTGCGGTGCTCGACCACAAGGTTAGCAAAGCCCTGAGGAAACCTCCTAGCAGAGCTGGGAGCCTCCCATCAGTCTCTCCCATATCGCAAGATAGGGGAGAAAACGCTGGAAGAGGCTGCAATTCCCACCACGGGACACGTGGGAGCAGACAACCCGCAGGGAAGCGCTCTGGGAAAAAACAGCAGTAAGGAAAAGCAAGTATGAATTAGTGATCCAGGTGAGTTGCTGCACCTGCGGCTCCTTGGGGATCCTGTGTGCTGAGGGGACAAGACAAGCTCTGGCCACCGACAGCTCAATCTACATCACCTTAACTGTGTTATCTACCATTGCTTTGCCCCTGGAAGTTTTACAGCAGAATCACAGAATCGAATCACAGAATCACCCAGTTTGGAAGGGACCTTTAAGATCATCGAGTCCAACCATCAACCTAACACTGCCAAAGCCACCACTAACCCATGTCCCTCAGCACCACGTCTGCCCGTCTGTTAAATACCTCCAGGGATGGCAACTCCACCACTTCCCTGGGCAGCCTGTTCCAATGTCTGATGACCCTTTCAGTGAAGAAATTTTTCCTAATATCCATCCTAAACCTCCCCTGGTGCAACTTGAGGCCATTTCCTCTTGTCCCAGCACTTGTTACTTGGGAGAAGAGACCAACCCCTGCTCGCTACATCCTCCTTTCAGGTAGTTGTAGAGAGCGAGAAGGTCTCCCCTCAGCCTCCTCTTCTCCAGGCTGAACAACCCCAGTTCCCTCAGCTCACAAGACTTGTGCTCCAGACCCCTCACCAGCTTCGTTGCCCTTCTCTGGACACGCTCCAGCACCTCAATGTCTTTCTTGTGGAGAGGGGCCCAAAACTGAACACACTATTCGAGGTGGGGCCTCACCAGTGCTGAGTGCAGGGGGACGATCACTGCCCTGGTCCTGCTGGCCACACCATTGCTGATACAGGCCAGGATGCTGTTGGCCTTCTTGGCCACCTGGGCACACTGCTGGCTCATACTCAGCCAACTGTGAGAAGCAGCATATTGTCTGAGAAAAACGGTGGGTGTACCAACTAGTACCCCCAAAACCCTTCTTACAAAACTGACTGCACTTGGTAAAACCATTTTGACTGGGAGTAACTGCTAAGGTATTAACTTGAAAAAAAAAAAAAAGGAGATATTTTCTGAAGAAATGCTCTAACCAGGCAAAAAAGGTAAAGCGAGCTTCGTCAGAGTGACATTTTCTAAACGAGTTCTATCAGTTTCTAAATGTAGTTACTGCATTTAAAATTCATACCCTATTCTGACACTGAATTAATTTCATGTCTAAGCAAATCCCAGGTTAAATCCAGAAACTGGTGTATCCAGTATGCTTTACAAGATACACTGGGAGATAGCAAGGCTGGAAGGTAAAAATTCCTCTCAGATCTTGTTTAGCAGAAGCTGGGGATTAGCAAGCCTGTAATGCGAAGCCGAGTACGCAAAGATCAGAGTCAAACATCTCTGTTCCTCAAAAGGGATTCCGAGAAATACCTAAGGGTGTTCAGTACTTCTTGGTGTGCGGGATATGAACCTGTCTCCTGAAAACAGGCCAAATAACAGGAATTTTGACTAGTCAGACTCACACAGAAAACATCATCGCTGGCCCCCGTCAGACCCCCCCAACTCAGACTCGGGGCTGTGCTGGTACAGATCCACATTTGCTAAAGAAATGGTTTCAAACTCCCCATCCCATGGGAAGCCGGTCAGAATTTCTCACAGGCCACCTCTGATGCTTACTGTCAAGCTTTTAATTAAACACATGTTAATGGCAACAGGGCACCCCGCAGCCTTGCAGCTTGCGCTTTGGAAATCACCACTGCGTGCCCAACAGGAATAACGCCCACGTCTTTCCACTGCGCAGTTGGCTAAACATTTTTCAGTCTCTACAACTCAAACGGTAATCCGAGAGTCCCTGCAATTAAGAGTTACCTAAATTGGATCATCACATCTTCATCAAGTTAACATAGTAAGAACGTTTGAGCGTTTTTGTAATTACTACTAAACGTCGCATGCTGAAAGGCAGAATACTTCATAATCTCAATTGCAGATTTTGATGCAATTTTCAAGAATTACATAATCCCAGTGAGCTGTGATACCATCTGCCCTGGATTTCTTGCCTTTAGCACATAAAGATAAAAGCAGAATTTACCTTACTACACGGAGTCCTTGTCTTTCATCTTGTGTTACACTAAATGGTAATTAATCAGGGCTTTTCCTGTAGCCATCCATGAGAAACAAAATCCCACACTCTGTTTAACTTGGATTCCAAAACACAAACCCTACAAAATCCAGGTGACCGGCTGTTTTGTAGCTCCACATAAAAGTCTCTTCTGTGCTTCAGATGCTGCAATAATGGCCGGGAGCTGAAAACGAACATTAAGATGAATAAGTGATACACAAAAAAAAGCCCAGAGAGATTAACAGCTCAACAGAACATTGGCCGAGATTCTCACGAACAATCCCAAAAGGCTGGCTCGCACATCAAGGGAACGTGGCCCAAAGCCTCACGTCAACCTCTCTCCTACAGGGAAACGCATGAGCTATTTTAAGCTCTGCAGCACCAGTAAACAGGCTTCAGTGGATAATCTTTGCCGGCCTCTCTACTCCCAAATTGTTCTCCGTGTAAGGGCCCGAGGGTCTGTATACACACAGCTCTCCTAGAAACTAGGGGATGCCACTCATGATGGTTCAGACTAATCATCAGCAACTTTCTTTCCACCAAAGCAGGTCCAAAAGAGGAGAACGAAGGGCATACAGGGTAGTACCATTGCAGCACAGTAACAGAACGATCTAGAAAGCGTTTAACAGCAGAACATAAAGAAAACTTTCTTTACATCACCTCTGAAATGCCACTCTATTGAACAGGCACTTTTCTAGAAGATGGGCGTCATCGCTGATCAGCTACATCAGAAGAAAAAAAGCACTCTGCTGTCTTCCACCTCTCCGCTGCCTCTGAACCACTACCAGCACACGCGGTGAACATTTCATTTCCTTAAATTCAGAGTAACTGAAGGTTAGGACACTGTTAACAGCCCACAGCACAGTCAGATGCACAGCAGGAGGAAAAAAATCACAGCAGATGGGAATGCAGGGGTCCAGTAGTCCTCTAGTTCCCCTTGTTCAGAAATCTGCTAAATCCAGTATATGTCACCAATCCCCTCATATTCACAGTGCATTTACCATTGCTGGTGATAAAAAGACCACAGACTGACAAAGATATCATAATTATGGACACAAACAAAGGTGTAGCAGAAGTAGGCTTTATGAAAGTATTTAGACTTTGTGGCAAATCTCTGCATCAACATGGGCAGGGAGGCAACTAAACGCTTTGCAGTAGCAATTTCAGTTACCCAAACTATTTCTTGGATAGACATTTATTACAGGTAGTTTATCTGTTCCTATTTCTCAAAGAGTTTAAGGCACAAAAGCCTGAAAAGGGCTTATAACATGTACATAAGTGCTATTATTTTCGCTGTCACCTCTAATGCAACATAATATTAGCTTAAATATATTGCTTGTCCATCCAGCTTATACAACATCCAGTAGAAAACTGCTTTCCAAGTTAGCAACAATTTGTTGCATAATATATCGATTAGATTGCTCTGACCCGTTTTTGCTGCAAGATCTTCGGTTTCACCATATTCACTCTGACCGGACAGTGGAAGACGCTATGAAATCTTAACATCTTAATGAGATCATCAAGGTGTGTCCACAATGAAAAAAAGGCATGATACACAAAATAACATTTAGACAAGGTTGCTGGTAAAAGTGTTTTGAACTGCTTGACTGATGGGGAATTATTTCCTCACACACAGGTGGAGAGGCAAGCCAAACGTGCGAGAGACCAGCAGGTAGAAGGCATCGGTCTGTAGTAGTTTTATAACACCGCTTTCTGTCTTTACTCTCCAAAATGCTCTTCAGGTAGATCGCTTGAGAACACTGAGCTGTAAACCTGCTAGCTCAAGATCACAGCTTAGGTTAAGCAGAACATAAGCTTTCATCTACATGGTTCTTTCCCGTGCTCAAGTTCCAGCAACCTTACCCAATCACTAGAAAGCTTTTGAGACATTTTAGTGGTATTCAACAATGATTTTTTAAAATAAGACAGTCATGAGAGTTGGATCAAAAGACTGAAGACAGTTAAATGGGCAGCAAAACAGAAAGATGGGCAGGAACCAAAATGCAAAGGGTAATTTTACTTAAAAGACCAACTTTTTTATTGTACGTTGGAGTAGAGTCTTTCCCCTGTGCCATCTCGTTGAAAGTTTATAAATTACAATTCCCAAGAAGTATTAAGAGTTCATTTCAAGACAAAAGGAATAAAACTGTTGCAGTTCTAACTTTCGCCATGAATAAAAGTTACCATGATGCTCCTATGATACTCATTCTGTACAGGGAAGGCCACAGTCCTCCTGTACTTCGAGTAGCAGACGCGGGTGGAGAAAGGGCCACCCCTCACTACTGCAGGATCCAGGTGCAGCATAACAGTCCGGAGCGCACTGGCGGGCTTGTCACATAGACACAGTGCCTCAGCAACGAGGCTATAACACGGCTGGAATCTCTGACGAGACAGTGTCCAAAGGCTGCCAATGACAGTCCATCAAGGCATCGTAGAGCTCTTCACTCTGTTCCATAAACTGTTTATTTGCTTCATGGACGTCCAACTGCGGCGTCGGATCTAAAGGAGGAAAGACAGATAGACAAATAGGTCACACGCCAAATGTGTTAGGAAAAAACCCACACCCTGTAAACATGTTAGTTTTATTAAAAGAAATGTAGGGGGAGTCACAAAACATTCCCAGCACTTGCCCAATCATGAACCTGACTGGATTAGCCCTAGTAAATCTTTCTGCAATGGGATTAGAAATAACTACATCCAAATATGTCCCTCTTTCCAGTGGTGATTGCCCCCATAGCAGAGTCGACAGAGAGAACGCATACCTGCACCTCGCAGCCCAGTGTAGCCACTTAAACTGCCAAAGAAGGTGGGTTGGCACTAAGGCACCGGACTGCAAAGTGGAGGAGCGGAGGCGCAGGCACACGTTCCGTTCTGCTCCCTCCACTACAGGGTCAGAGTGGATGGCTGGGGACGGTAGCGTCTTATGCTGCTGCAACAAGAATCACCAGAGCTCGTCTGCCAAAGCCTCGAACACAGAATCATAGAATCACAGAATGGTTAGAGTTGGAAGGGACCTTAAAGATCATCTAGTTCCAACCCCCTGCCATGGGCAGGGACACCTCCCACTAGACCTGGTTGCTCAAAGCCCNTTTCACAGTTAGTAAGCAAAGAAGTGCCAGCAACACCCAGTGAATTATCTATTAATATGTCCCCTATTTTACAGTTGGAATAAATGTTTGTAAAGCATTTTGGAGCTGGATAGCAACCCGGCGGGTACAATTCTGCTGCTACCAGTGCACACTTAACAATTCAGAAAAATCGATTCCTCGTATTCCCCACACCACCTGTAGGATGTAAAGCTCACCTGAAAACACCCACAATCTAAAGCTCAGGTTATCAGACTAGCACAATCACTTGGGTTAGTACGCGACTATCAGAGTGCAAAGCAACCAGCTGACTGAAGGGAAAAAGTACAAAACAAATCAGGAATAAAATGCTTGTAAACATGTTTGCTTTTAGCTACATCATGTGGTAACGCATCACAGGAGAACAGAATTAAAAAAAAGGAATGATTCACTGGCAATACATTATTCCAGTTTCCTACAAATTTCAACATGTTAATTTAATCAATAAGAAAAAGACACCCCAGAGACATTCTAACTATAGTACTGGTGTGTTAGTTTCAGAGAAAGGAAAGCTCTCTGGAACGCTTTTAAAAGCCATTAAGGGCTTTCTCACTGACATCATTGCTGATACCTATGGATCCTGTAAAGGATCCAGCTGCTTTCTAGTGTTACCATCTGATTTTTAAGTTTTTTAAAAAGAAGAATAAGATACACTACATCATAGTACATATTCCACTCAAGACAGAAATTTTTAACTGCTAGTATGAAATGATGTTTTCCTTGCATCAATAAGTGAAAACTGCTTGTATGTATACCTAAAACACCAACATGTTTTAGTAGCCCATTTCAAGCAATGACTGCTAAAGCAAGTATTTTATCAGTGTGCTAACTGATATTATTTCTTTTTTAAACTAAAAACACAGTGAGGTATCCTGGGCTCTAAATTCCAGATTTTACAGAAAAACAGAAAATCTACATTGTTTTTATAGCATGCCAGAAAAAATACTTAAAAAAAGGATAAAAGTATGAGTACTATAGAAAATTAAAATCTCAATGCTATTGAAGTCAATTAGTTTCAGTCTTGACAAGGTTCAGACTAGGAACAGGAACTGTAAAATAAGATTGCAATTGTGCTAGGTGATAGCGACCCACAAATTTTCTCAGACCTCAGATCTACTCAAAGATAAAGGTATATTACGCATAGAAATTAAGGGCCAATTTGAGAAAGACTATCTCTAATCAGTGCAGAACAAACCGACAACTTCAATATTGAATTCAAGAAACGTACCTTCCAATGCATCCTCACCAACTTCTTCATACGTCTGCAAGGAAAAAAAAAACACCTTAGGACAGCAGATATTTATCTTTTCTTTTATGAACATCACCTGTTGATGACTATTGTCATATACTGACACTTATATCTGACTGATTACAATGGAATTCTCTACACATAAGCCTTGTGTTCCACTCCCAACAGAATCCACAGGAGAGATCCCACACTAAACTTCTAACAAAGGCAGCAGTTCTTCAAATACCTGTGCTAAAGTTGGGTGGCCGTCCTGATCTGTTCTATCCTCTAAAACAAAGCTTACGAAGGATCCCAGAAGGCACTCTTAGCACTGTCTGTCCAACTGCCCGTACCAAGAGAACCCTTCTATCGTGACAACTGCATTAAGAGACCCTTTGTGTCTTCCAGACCTCTTTACCCCTCTGGTCCCAGCAATATCCCCCACACAAGGCAACAGTACACACCAGGGTCTGCTAAACAGTTTTACTTCTTCATCAAGTAGCTACAGTAAGACCCCAGAGCTTGAAAATAAAATGTGCCCGTCACCGTTCTGTAAGCCACCTCGTGTTTCTGTGCTGACAGATCACTGAAGCGCGAGTACATCGCGCTGTCCTACCTGCATTGTGCTCTGCGTGTATCCATACTGGGGATAGCTGTAGCTGTAACTGCCTGTGTTCTGGTCGTAGCCCCATTGGGCATAGTAGTTGTGATATTGTTGGTAATATTGGTTATAATTATAGTTGTACATCTGATTGTACTCCATTGGTTTCACACGATTACTTAAAAAAATAAAGCAGGAATAAGTTGCAATTAATGCAGAACAATTACCAAAAAAAAGCAGCGAAATAGCTTAAGATACAATATGGTACATAGACAAGGCTTAGTCTAACATGCAAATTTCAGTCTTTAAAATATATTCACTATTTACTGTAGCAGTATTTATCATTTGCATACATTCGCAGAAAGAAAGAAGTGGTTTAAATTTAACGCCCTTTCCTGTATTCATATTCATTTTCATTAATAAACATTGCTTTCATTCTTTATGAGTTAATTTAGAATCACTTCCTGGCTTTGGGAAGGGCAGAGTTCAGGACTATGAGCCTCAGTTTAGAACAATCCTGAACCATGATGCAGATTCTAGGCTTCCTTTTTCCTTCTGAGAAATGGGATGAAGTTAACTACTCTGCAGCTTCCCGAGACAAGGTACCTAGTCTTGCTTTATATGAAGAGTTAAAGACTGAGAGCCTTGCAAAAGAACTGAGGTTTTCTTTAGTAAGAATGGACAAAAACCTCTCCTTTCTGCCTCTATTGTACAGAAGCCTAAGCAAGGACTGGTTGTCCCCATTCCCACTGAACTGGGTGATCTTCAATGCACAGAGTTGGAAGAGCTCATGAAGCAGAAAGTAATTAAAAAAAAAAAAACTTAAATAGCCTGTGAGCTGACTAAAATTCACATTCCCAAGGAACTGGGAATGCTACCTGATTATCAAGACCTGGAATAATGAAATGACAAATATTGTTTGAAAATGAAAATATGTCACACATCAAGCTATGTCTAATGACGAAATTAGTGAGAAGTAGGAAGAGGGAAACATCAATCTTCTCACCACGATACACCCCCTTTTTCTGATTTTCTCTTCCTTATCCCCCCAAGACTTCTGAGGTCACTGAAAATCTAAATATTATTTAAATAGGGAGCAATTACTATTATTCGTATTACCCTAGTGCTACGAGCCCCAAGTCAGACCAGGATCTCATTGTATCAGGTTCTGAACAAACACAGAAAAAAAAGTTAATCCCTGCCCCAAAAGACTTATATTTAGTAGACATTATAATAGAATTAGCAAGGTAATTGAGCTTTGCTATCCAGAAATCAATAAGCAGATTTAGACTATTTCAATTTAATGCAAAGGAACATACACTTTAAAAATAATCATATTTTAAATACAGTGTGTGTACATGTATGTGTATTTAATAACGTATACAAATAAAAACAGTGTAAAATGCTTAGTCTTGATCTAATGTTATAATTTTTTTGAATTCCTGTGTATTCTGATACTCTAGCTACTTTACTATATTCGAGGGTATTCCTTCACTTTGTGATGGAAACATCCAGGAAATGTACCCAAACCACTAAAAGACATATAAAACCACACATGATTTCACATCACGGTGCTCTTATATAAACGTCTGGCTGCTCTTATACTCACGCTTTTGGTATAGCCACACTCAAGCGTACAGGTTTGGAGCCCAACCCCACAGCTCCTTGACACTCTGTCAGCGCTCTTTTCTGTTCCAGTTCATCCGTGAATTTCACGAACCCGTAACCTCTGCAGAGATACAGAATAACTCATATAAAACAAAACCAAAAAAGTCATGCCACATTTTTTTTTTTTTTTAAATATTTAGAGTGAAGTAAAAATTGGTTTTGAAAAACACAGCAAGTGAAACACTTTTGCTAGGGCTTTAGTAGAGATTAAATGATTCCATCTTCCAGTTGCCTTGTATTATTTGAAAAATGCTTGAAAACCTAAGTCTGGGCTTCATCAGTATTTGAAGGGCTTCAGAAAAGTGAAGCAATTCTTGTGCCCGTGGATCCTAGGGAATTGGAAGTGAGCTGACACAAGACATGTTGAAATGCATGAACAGACAGTAGCAAAGCCTTAAATCTATATTGGGAGGATACAGATAATCTAAACAGTTGCAAGTCAGCACAGGATTGACAAGACATAGGCACCATTTATATCGAAAACTGCCCTACTATGAAGGAAAACATTGCTTTTCTGTAGGATTGACCAAGATACACTTCCCAATCAAGTCCTTTTTTTCAACAGGAAAATATTCAAATAGGCTTTCTGTCATTCCTAAGAACCGCATGGCCTCTCCAGCGTTCTTAACAGTGGACCTGAAAACAAGCTTTTAACGTCACGTTGCTAAAACTTGCTCTGACAGCACAACTTGAACAGGGATAGCACACAGCCAGCAGCCACTCAGCTCTGCGGCAATCCTTTGCGGCGGTGCTAGCAGTGCTGTATGTCAGCTAGACAGAAAACAGTAATTCCCCTCTAACCCCAAAGGTCCTTTGCGTGAGATTCTGATGCTGTAGTGAGTCAGAAGCAATGCAACAGCATCCAAGAGGGCAGGATCCCAAGATGGGATGGGCTGCCTCACGCAGCAGAAAGATCAAAGACTTAGGTGTGGGAGGGGAAGAGGAATCCATCTAGGCAAAGGAAGGGGTTTGGGAGGGAAAGGGCTTGTCTACCTGGGGAAAAGAACAGGCCGTAAGCAAGGGTGTAAATTTACAGCGTATTATCTATTCTGTGGGAACTCTTAAACACCAAGTAACACACTATTTGGAAAGTGGTATCACCTATTACTCGTAGTAGGTCCACACTGGAAGCTATTACATGGTGCCCCATAAAATGCAGTATCTTGCATAGCAAGCTATACACACAAGTCCAAATATATATTTTTATACACATATGCACATATGTACGTGAGCTCCTCACATACAGAAGACCAAATCAAAGCTCAGGCTTATCTATATACAAACTGGATAATTAAGCAAGAGCAAAACTCTCCGTGGGTACACAGTCTGTTTACTTGCCCTCTACGAAAAGACTGTGGCAAATTAAACCACTGCATGTCAACTTTTAAGACAGTTTAAGGTGTTTGCACACAAAAGTGTGTAAGTTTCTAAGCTGCTACAAAGACTCCTGCAGCCTTTTGGATGAGACCAGAAGTGTGTAAGTGAAACTGGGAATACTGGCGGTTCCAAAATAGAGATGGACAGATAAAGAGTGGGATGTAGTGTATAGGAATGGATGTTGGTTTCAGCCAGGGAGACAGTGATTCTTCCAACTTTTCCACATGCTTAGGTTTTTCACACCAATGGCTGAACCAGATTTTAGTACAGAAGAAAAGCCACCAAGAAGTCATTTCTTCATGGCCAGGACCTCCCTGGCAGACATTCTGTCCTGTCCCTGCAGTTAGAAGCCCGCCAGCCTGCACCCTCAGCAGAAGGCAAAGAAGCTGGCACAGCACTATGGCATCGGGCTCCAAGCTCCTCTCTTGCCTGGACAAGAGGTGCTGGGAGGAGGCTTTCCTGATCTACCAGCCCTGGCTGGAAGGGCCAGGGCTTCACTAGGCATGTCCACAAGCCCCAAGTTCATCTCTCGCATCACACTAACACTTGCAGTTGCCTCAGCTTTGAGTAACCGCACAAGTCACAACAAAGCCCCTGGCAGCAACACCCTGGCACTGCTAGGGGAGACAGCTGTGCTCTTCCCAGCAATAGGCCTTTAAGTCCTTGCTCCTTCCCCACTTCCCAAGCTACCACAGATTCCCTTTCCCTGAGGTCTGCGCTTAGGAATCGCTCCCAGAGCCTAACAGTTCCCTAATGGCCCAACCTCCATCATCCAACACCTATTTTGTAGGCAGAGATTGAAGCAGGTGCAGCAAAACAAGAACTGCTGCCTTTACACCTCTGAGGAGGAGGCGGCACCCGGAGCCCACTCTGGCAGCGTCGGTCTCAGGTGAGGTGGCAGTAGGAGCATGAGAGTGACTTAACAGCCAGAGAATGACTGAGCAGCTCTGCAAGAGATTCAGGTTGCACGTGAAGAAGAACTTCATTACTAGGGAGGCAGTGCAGCTCTGGAACAGGCTGCCCAGACAGGTTGTATTATCTCCATCCTGGGAGGTTTTCCAGGGTACACAATTCATGGCTGACCTGAGCTAGTGTTGGCAGCAGTCCTGCTCAGAGTGGGAAGTTGGACCAGAGATCTCCAGAGGTTCCTTCAAACCAACATGTCTAAGACTGATAAACCTTATGTGAGAAAGAGGGGAGATCTAAGTCTTCTTATTCTAAGTCTTATCACAACATTCTCATAGGTATTATTTCAGAATATTGTGTTTCATTGAAGCCATGTTCTGTTTTGAAAACAAGGATGCTCACCAACTGGTCCCTCTTCTAGGAAAACACAGTTTCATTTTCTGCTATTTAGAAAATGTTTTAATCATGTTAAGAACCTGACTTTTTGACATCTTTTTTTGGCAGAACGTTTCCAGTAAAGATGAACAAGGCGGCTACTAAGTACCTGACAATGAATCATAGCTTTGTTTGCCCTACCCTATTTGAAACAAAAACCTGTAAAGCTTTCACAGGAATATACACTCAATAGCCTAAAGACTGTAAAAGCACAATTCCATCTGAGTCCAGAAAGACAGCGTTTCAAGACTACTTAGACATTTTTCAGCATTTTCAGAAGTGCAATAACATACTGCCAACACACAAAGGGCATCATACTGACAGAGGAGTGACAATACGCTGTGGTGACTATCAAAACCCAAGCATACCGTATACTGAATGTCCAAGAACATTGTATTTTAAGATTATGAAAATCTAAGCTCAAAGAACTATTCTTTTTCCCTTGCCACGTTATGTCTTTCCTGACATTGCATGTGAAGTGAAAGAAAAGAATGAATAAAAGATGACTTACTTGGATACTCCTGCCTGGTCCAAAACAACTTTTCCACCTCTACACGATGGATAAACTTTAACAAAAAATTCATACAACATGCCATCATCCACATCAGGAGTCAGGTCTCCCACAAAAAGTGAATATTCTGGACTAAAGAAATCAAAAGAAAACTTCTTAAGTACAATGATAAGTACAATGATACAAAAGAAGGGGCGTGCTGAGTGACAGCTAACATTTAGCCTAAACATTTGACTTCAGAGAAAAGTGATATTAAAGGGCCATTTAATGGATACTTTAAAGTGTCGCCAGTTCAGTTACTTAGGTGACTAAAATTTTTACTGACACTGCTTTTTCAAGTTCATTCAAGCAGCACAACTAATCTACTCAATACTGCTTTTTATTTAAAAATAATTTCATTTTTTAGTTCTCACAGGATTATCTCTGGATCTCTAATATGGCAAGAAAACATTAATGTTTCATTTATAGATTTGCTATTTCCAATATATTGATGTTAAATTACAATACATGAATTAAGATACTTTGATGCTAGAAAGCTGAAATATCTTAAAAGACACTCCTGACGTATCTGCTGTGCCACACAAAAGGCAAAGCGTAAAACTGACAGGCAGTCTAAGTCATCCTCCCTCTGCCAAAGACTCACGGGCAAGTTGCTGGAATCAGAAAGGCTACGTTATCCATCTCTATTTCCAGAGCAATCAATCTCATTCTTGGCCCCATCTGTCATGCCTTGACTCTAATCTAAAAAGTTGTTTTGTTTTTTTTTTTTTTTAAAAGGTTCATAAATAATCATCTAATATAAAAATATAATTGCCGAGACATGACTAATACTACACTAATAAATTGCAGGACTCTGTTGCTTTCACCCTCGTACACACCTGCCTGAACACCTCCTTGTGTTGTTATTACTTCAACTGTGTAAGCATTTCTGGGCAGGCGCTATGAAAAGTACTCACACCACCCAACTTCAGGAGCCCAATTCAGCCCGGGTGCCTCCTTACTCACCTCTCCCCGTCAACGGAGAAACATGGGTTCCTCCAGAAGGCAATTCCGAGCACCTCTTTCTCTCTTTGCTGACTGTTGTGGGACTCTGGCCAGTTAAGCCAGGTGGTGTGAAACCACTGTGTTTATCTTCAGATGCTAAACACATTTGTGGCTTTATATACTATTATGATGGGATGCATCCGCAGATACACAGAAAGTGCTAACATGCTATAGCATCACAAATATCTACAGCGTGTGCCAAGGCAGTTTAATGTAATCTACGTTTTTAATTGTGGGATTTAGTTATCTGGCACTGCTAGACAAAATGGTACAAATATTAGTTGTACGTATCTCAGGAATGCTCTCCTATCCAAATCTGCTCGCTGTACACCTCATCCGGCAATGATGAACTTGTGGATTTACATATTTTGAATACTTTTTGCAAGGTAATTGATAAAGAGACATTAAGCAGGCAAAACTAATATTTGAATATTGAGCGTTTACCTGTTATCGGGCTGTTTTCCATACGTTGCATAATTCAATTTAAATCGCTTTGCCTGAAACAAGGCAAAAATGAATCCAAACAATTAGGAAAAAATACAATAAGCTTATTATACATAACTTTCTAAATGCTGACAGGTGTTCAGTGCCGTCAGGCTAGCCAGTTAAGGTATCAAGGACAACATTTTTATTTGACGTCAATACAGCTATAATAATGAAAATCAGCAAAGAACCTGCACCGAGAGGTTTGGCCTATCTATATCAACAGTTTATAAAGCTAGTGAAAGCAACGTGAATGTTACACTGCATCAAATTTTTATATCTTTAAGGAAGACAGGAAAACAGAGGTACTAACAACAAATATGAAATGACTTATAATTATAAGGTCTTAAAATGAAATGACAGCACAGACTGTTGGACATTTGCGATTTACAAGAATACTGGAAGACCAGAATCTGCAACATCGGAAAATGGAATCAATCCCTGAGTCTGTAAGTACGGCAAAACACTTTGCTCTGGATGATGTGCTCATTTAGTAAGACCCCAAATTAAGGTTTTTTTGAAAGCCTTACCTGTCACTGGGCACCAGAGGCCTCCCTAAACTTTGCACCTGATTTTCTTTTCAAACAAGTTTCCCAGCAGCCTAGATTTGTGCCCACTGGCACATCTGGAACTCACGACCCCTCATCCTACCAGGGTTCAGCAACTCACGCCCAACTCGCATTTAAGTCTAGACCGAGACCTAAGGAGCAGCTGGTCTTCTGCCTCAAAATCCCAAGAGTCTCAATCCGACGGGCATTCTTACATGATGCCTAACACACAACGACCCAAGCAGGCTCACCGCAGAGTGCAATGGTAATTGCTATTTTCTTCTGAAACACGTCTGACAGAGGAATAAGCAAAGGATTGCACTCCTTTACAAGAACACTGGTGTCCCAACTCACCCAGACAGTGGCAGACCTAAGCTGGATTCCCTCATCAGCTTGAGGGACTTCAAAACCACTTTTCCATCTCTTAACAGGCATCCAAAGCAGATATCCCTCTGCGCTACACAGTGGCACAGCAAGAACTCAAGGGGAATTTGGCCAAAGAAAGCAAACCTACTGTCAGTCCGTAACGTTGAGATCAGGACGTTTGTTTAGTACAGCGGAGGGCCTAGTGTGCTCCTGCACCTTGTTTGATGTACTTTCTTCCCTCAAAGACAGCGTAAATAATTCTTGGGAAATAGAGCAAAGACTTAACTCTAGGCTATAATCATGTTCCTTGCATGCTTGCATTCACTGGTGCACAGTGGTACACAACTCTTTCTGCAGACCATTTACAAGCCAATACAAAATTTACATTCTGCTGTGAAGCACTTTCATCTTTTTTTGCATTTTGCTCTTTATCGCAATATTTTGGGTTTAAAATCAATGAGAGACCTGAGAGTACTTCCACTCAAATGGGAACAGGGGACACTAATTCTGTAAAACAGAGACAGCAACAGCAGCATGGCTCGCTGTTATTCCTTTGGCTGATTCAGTATTTAAAAATAAATAAAAGAGCGAGCCACATTCAGTTTTCTGCAAACAAGAGAAAAAGTATCTAAATGCATGAGACGAACTGGACAGTTGCCTGCTGAGTGCACTGATTTAGGCTGCCTACGTTGGATCTCTGTCTGACATCTGTAATTCTCTCCATGTGTTATGTAAATCATCCCTCCACACAAAACCACATTTGGCATTAAACTGTGGATAAAGGCAGGTATTCCTGAAACCAAACTTCAATTATTATACTACTCCTCGCAAGAGCTGCTCTCTTTCTCTCTCTAGTGACAATAGAAGGCATCTAGGAAGATTAGCTTCCCTTAATCAGGGGTTGTGATTTGCTGTATAAGGCCATATTAAACAGGACAGGTGAAACAGAAACCCTCTCATCTACCCCTGTTAACAGAGAATGCCATCCTCTCAAGGAAGGTTGCCCAAATAATTCAAGGCACAACACCTGAACTTCCCAGTTTCCTACTCAGGGTATTAACTCCACTGAAATAGGCACCAATTTACCTTACTATATCACACTGTAACTGAGGTGATTCTAGAGCTGCTTTATGAACCAGTCATCCTAGCTACTGCAGCCAACTTCTGTGGGTACAACGGACAGCTGTGTCAGCCGTCCCATTTTAATCTACTACGCATTCGAGTCAACATCCTAAAATTAGCCTCTGTGACTATGATTCCTCCTCTTCTTCCTAACTACCTAGCTTTTATGTATCCAAGACATTTGTTATGTATTGCAATTATACAATGGATTAGCTCTTTCTCCACTGTAAATACGTTTGAATAACTTTCGTTTGCTAAGGGCCAAGAATAACGCAAGGCTTAAAAGTCATGTTAGTCTTGCAAATCAGAGTTACTCAAAACTCAGCGCAGACTTGCAAGTTCATCTTATATATATATAACAACATACACACTGTAGCAAATTAATATGGAATGACAAACGGAGAGAGACAGAAGGACTGTGGTAGGTATACTCCATCTATTTTCCCCTTGTTCTTCTCTGGCATCTTATTAGTCCAACTTTGGTAGTAGTAGAAAGGGTCAGAAATACAACATTTCTATACCTGAATTTTATCCAGACATTCACACAGAAATTAGTATTTTTTCCAACATTTTTCTGAGCAAGAATATGAATAGTTTTATGCTCATTAATTTAACTCTAAAGAAAAGAAGAATCCCAGTTTGCTAACTATGAACTTGTCTGTAATCATTCAAAACACAGATTCTACACTATCTATTCCTTCCCAGTTTTGCTTCCCAACTGGCTGATTTCATTTACTTACCGGTGTAGCACCAGGAAGCGGTTTTCCATTGATTTTGTGTAAACATTTCTCTGCAGTAGCTAGATCTGCAAATTCTACAAAGCAATAGCCTGCTGGAATTCTGAACGTACGACACAGGAGAGGAGAGAGAAAGATTTCAGATTTAAAACACATCTGAGAAGGAATATTATATTTTTAGATAACTGGTAGGAAATTTGCTATAGGTGCAATACTTAGAACAATTTCTTTTTCAAAGTATAAACATTAGCTACCAAAAAGAAGCTAGCAAAGTAATCTTGGATGTTAAGTAAAGTGATAGCCCCTACTTACCAGTAAATGTCAACATAAGCACACAGAAAATAGTTTTGCTCACAATTAGTTCACTTCCTACTTTCATTGACAATAAATTTTCCCACCCAAGTTTAAACAATTGAAAACTGAAATTAAAACATTTACAAGAATGTGAAACTACTTTATTCTGCATACAGTCACTCATTTTACTCCAAACGAAAAGACAAGGTTCTCCTATTGCTCTTTCTAAGTGAGACTTCCCACCTCTGCCAGCATCACGTAACCGCGCTAGTGCAACGATTGACACGGACTAGTCACTGAAGCCTTCAGCCCAGGAGGTGTAATTCCCAGAGGGACGGTATGGCACACATACGCTGCTCTGAACGAGTGCTGACGCACTGCAGGATGAGGGTCAAACCTTGGTTTGTTGATGGGGGGGTCGAAGAGCCAGCAATCGTCCTCTCCATTGCTAACATCAATATACCCATATTGTTGGCAGCAATGGTGAGAAGCTCAATGGGAAAATCACTGGAATATGGACAGGACCACAGTGATGGGCAGAGGGCAAACGGTTCAATCCAAATGCACTGGTAGAACAAACTGAGAACAAGCATAAACAGTTACCCTGTCAACCTGTTTCGAATGATTTTTACACTCAGTACAAGCTCTCCCATGGTGGCAAAGGCTCTTGAAACAAAGTTTTCATCCATATATGGCTCCAGCTATAAAAGCAAAAAAAAAAAAAGTTAGACCAAGGCATCTACAAAAAGGAGAATATATGTGTCAATGTCACCCTAAGCAGTTAAAACATTATTGAGAAGTATTTTACCCTTACACTTCAAAAAGAAGACTCATTTAAGAGGGTCGATGCCACTCAAAACCAGCAGGCATGCATGAACCAGGCTCAACAGTCTGCAAAGTGGAACCCAAGAGACAGCATGAATTTCAGAGAACAGGGAGCTTTCACAGAAGGATAAAAGCCACTCAGAAACATACAGCAACAAACTGAGCGTTCACTACACGGAACTGGGGATAAGGAGATGGCAGGCTCCCTCTCTGTATGCCAGCGCTATCAGTACACAGGCGCGGCGCAGCCCAGGGTGCTATGATGAATGGGTGGCATGCATCAGGTAACACAGCCCCCATCGAGCTGGCATAGGGGTTTGCAGAGCTGTGTCTACCGCGCATAACCGTGGAGAGACACAGGGCAGCACTTGGAGGGGAGACCTCTAATCGCGTCCCGCAGTAGGTCTATGCTTTGTACTGCACGTGGGTGCACTGACTGTGTTCACGTCATAGGTGAGAGGGTGGCACTGTGCATGTCAGAGTGTGTGTGAAGTGCAGGGCAGTGGTACTGTGTGAGTGAACACGCTGGACAGCAGGTGTCTGTATGGTATAAGTGACTGGAAAGTATGAAATGGCACTACAGTTTGGACCAAATATATGATGAAGGAGCGGAGGGAAAAGGATGCCTCTCTGTGTAATAGACAGTGGAGGAGGGAACTAACGGAAATTCAGGTGTTGTTCAATACGCATACGGATGGGGAGCACTGCATGTGACAGGTAACACAGGGCTGGGGTGTAGGGGAAACCTATCTAGCTCCATGTAAGTATATATACCTGCATGAGTATGACAGCTGGCCTCGTGGTAACTGACAGCCCTCGAGTGTGTTCGTATGTCTGTCAGGTACCAGGTGGCTCCGTCACTTGTGTGCGCAACAGAAGGTGCAGACTTGTGCAGTACCTGGTAGTGGGTGACCATATTGCACTCGCATGTGCAAAAGGTGGCAGATGCCCTGCAGAGGCGTGAGTGTAAAGCCAAAAGAACTCCGTTACATGTGCCAGAAGCAGGAGGCAGCGCTACTCTGTACAGACGTGCCATGCAGAGAGTGATCCTGCGGTGTGTGTGCGCAGGAAAGCCAGACTCATAAAGGCAACAGGTGACTGCTGCTTGGATATGTACTGCGTGTTTCAAAGAGCTGTGGCCTGCTTGTGAGAGAGGTGACTGAAAAAGAAGATGGCCTTATGGTGGAGAGGTGGTAGATAACCCTTTGTGTGGGTAAAAGAAAGAGATGGCACACTCCATGGAGTCTGCTTGCACAAGTGGCAGGCAGCGGAAGACTCCCTGGTGTGTCGGTGTATGTGTGCAATGCAATGGCAAACTCGGCGTGTGTGTGTGGGTGTGTGTGTAAGAGAAGCATCCAGTGGGATCCTCACTGATGTGCTGAGTTGTGTGTACACACACGTGTGAGAGAGACTGAGGAAGGCTACAGGGTGCACGAGTGTGTGCAAGCAGGACTATGCAACGTGCTGGTGTGAGTCTGTAAGAAAGCGGCTGGAGAAAGATGTGCGTGCAAGTATCAGGCAACATGGAAATTGTGATACGCTGGTGTAACTGCATATGCATGTCTATATGTATATGCAGGTGTCTAAAAGCATGTGGCAGGCAGCAAGGACACTATGATGCAGCGGTGGCATTGTCTATGTGACTGTAAAAGCGGCAGACAGTGCAGACACTACAGAACAACGTGAGCACATACATACAGGTGTGTGTGTGGGCGGGAAAGCACTACAATACGTGGGGTGTGAGTACGCCTACATAAGTGTGTATGGAAGTGTGTGTGTACAGTGGCAAGCGGTGAGGGACACAGGTACACAAGTATGAGGGTGTATGCAGTGTGCGTGCAAGGCAGATAACAAGGGGCACTGTGGGGTGCGTGTCACTGTGTGAGTGTGCCTAAGGCGTGCATGTGAGCAGGCAGCGAGAGATCCCAGGGCGAAGAAGCACCTGTGGGTGTGAGTGTGCTGCCAGGTGCACGTGCAGGCAGGAATGAGGGAAACACCAGGGTGTGTAAGTGCTTATGAGCGCGTGTGCACGTAGGAGAGTGCAAATCTTTGTAAGCGTGCCAGTGCACCCACAGGTGGGGCAGGCAGTGAGGGGTACTCTCAGGAGCATACAAGCACGTGAGTGCAAGTAAGCTTAAGTGCCTACAAGTGTGAGCGCAAGCGTGTGAGCTGAGCAGCACAAGCCTGAGTGTGTAAGTGCCTTAGAGCGTATGACCATGACCATGTAAGTGCCTATATGCACGAGAGTGTATCAACCAGGACATAAACCCTAGAAGCATGCAAGCGTACAGGCTTGTGAGCACGCAAGCGAGTGTGTAAGTGCCTAATAGAGCATAAGGATGAAAGTGTGAGAACATGACGGTGCCCAAGAGCATATCTGCCCATCAGTGTGAGCGCAGGCAGCACGGGACACCCTGGCTGCGGGCAGGTCACTCTGGGGGTGTGTGTGTCTAACTGTGTCTGTGAGTGTGTAACTGCGCACAAACGTGCCTGCCGGGCTGGGGACAGTGTCTCTGAGCGTGTGTTTGTGTGTCAGTGTGTGTAAGCGTGTGTGTCAGCCTGCGTGAGTGTGCGTGTCAGCCTGCCTGAGCCTGCCAGCGCGCACAGGAGCGAGCGTGTGTGAGCGTGTCAGTCAGCTCGGGAGTTTATGCGTGTGTCAGTGTGCGTGAGGGTCCATGAGGCTGTGTCAGCGCGTGAGGGTGNGTGTGTTCGTATGTCTGTCAGGTACCAGGTGGCTCCGTCACTTGTGTGCGCAACAGAAGGTGCAGACTTGTGCAGTACCTGGTAGTGGGTGACCATATTGCACTCGCATGTGCAAAAGGTGGCAGATGCCCTGCAGAGGCGTGAGTGTAAAGCCAAAAGAACTCCGTTACATGTGCCAGAAGCAGGAGGCAGCGCTACTCTGTACAGACGTGCCATGCAGAGAGTGATCCTGCGGTGTGTGTGCGCAGGAAAGCCAGACTCATAAAGGCAACAGGTGACTGCTGCTTGGATATGTACTGCGTGTTTCAAAGAGCTGTGGCCTGCTTGTGAGAGAGGTGACTGAAAAAGAAGATGGCCTTATGGTGGAGAGGTGGTAGATAACCCTTTGTGTGGGTAAAAGAAAGAGATGGCACACTCCATGGAGTCTGCTTGCACAAGTGGCAGGCAGCGGAAGACTCCCTGGTGTGTCGGTGTATGTGTGCAATGCAATGGCAAACTCGGCGTGTGTGTGTGGGTGTGTGTGTAAGAGAAGCATCCAGTGGGATCCTCACTGATGTGCTGAGTTGTGTGTACACACACGTGTGAGAGAGACTGAGGAAGGCTACAGGGTGCACGAGTGTGTGCAAGCAGGACTATGCAACGTGCTGGTGTGAGTCTGTAAGAAAGCGGCTGGAGAAAGATGTGCGTGCAAGTATCAGGCAACATGGAAATTGTGATACGCTGGTGTAACTGCATATGCATGTCTATATGTATATGCAGGTGTCTAAAAGCATGTGGCAGGCAGCAAGGACACTATGATGCAGCGGTGGCATTGTCTATGTGACTGTAAAAGCGGCAGACAGTGCAGACACTACAGAACAACGTGAGCACATACATACAGGTGTGTGTGTGGGCGGGAAAGCACTACAATACGTGGGGTGTGAGTACGCCTACATAAGTGTGTATGGAAGTGTGTGTGTACAGTGGCAAGCGGTGAGGGACACAGGTACACAAGTATGAGGGTGTATGCAGTGTGCGTGCAAGGCAGATAACAAGGGGCACTGTGGGGTGCGTGTCACTGTGTGAGTGTGCCTAAGGCGTGCATGTGAGCAGGCAGCGAGAGATCCCAGGGCGAAGAAGCACCTGTGGGTGTGAGTGTGCTGCCAGGTGCACGTGCAGGCAGGAATGAGGGAAACACCAGGGTGTGTAAGTGCTTATGAGCGCGTGTGCACGTAGGAGAGTGCAAATCTTTGTAAGCGTGCCAGTGCACCCACAGGTGGGGCAGGCAGTGAGGGGTACTCTCAGGAGCATACAAGCACGTGAGTGCAAGTAAGCTTAAGTGCCTACAAGTGTGAGCGCAAGCGTGTGAGCTGAGCAGCACAAGCCTGAGTGTGTAAGTGCCTTAGAGCGTATGACCATGACCATGTAAGTGCCTATATGCACGAGAGTGTATCAACCAGGACATAAACCCTAGAAGCATGCAAGCGTACAGGCTTGTGAGCACGCAAGCGAGTGTGTAAGTGCCTAATAGAGCATAAGGATGAAAGTGTGAGAACATGACGGTGCCCAAGAGCATATCTGCCCATCAGTGTGAGCGCAGGCAGCACGGGACACCCTGGCTGCGGGCAGGTCACTCTGGGGGTGTGTGTGTCTAACTGTGTCTGTGAGTGTGTAACTGCGCACAAACGTGCCTGCCGGGCTGGGGACAGTGTCTCTGAGCGTGTGTTTGTGTGTCAGTGTGTGTAAGCGTGTGTGTCAGCCTGCGTGAGTGTGCGTGTCAGCCTGCCTGAGCCTGCCAGCGCGCACAGGAGCGAGCGTGTGTGAGCGTGTCAGTCAGCTCGGGAGTTTATGCGTGTGTCAGTGTGCGTGAGGGTCCATGAGGCTGTGTCAGCGCGTGAGGGTGTCGTGCGAGGGCGTCAGTCGCTGTGAAGGTGTCAGGCAATCAGCGTGAGGGTGTCAGTCCGTGTGGGGTGTCAGTCAGTCAGTCAGTGTGAGGGTGCCAGTCCGTCAGTCAGTCAGTGTGAGGGGGTCAGTCAGTCAGTCAGTCAGTGTGAGGGGGTCAGTCAGTCAGCA
>VYXH01006654.1:69070-117000 GCA_013397275.1 Burhinus bistriatus
GGGGAAGGGGGTTGGTGAGGCAGGGAGGAGATGGCCTCCTCTGGAGAAGGTCTGTGTCTTAACATGGATGGAAAACCAGCCGGGCAGGCTGCAAACCTGGCCTGGAGAGGGGCAGGGCGGCCAGCGTTGGGGCCTCCATTAGTGCCGCCGTTCCTGGAGACGCTTCTTGAATGGGGCAAGAAAAGGGGGTCTGTTGCATACTCCAAAGTTTCATGCGTGAGGGGACAAATACAACAAACCCCAAATTTCCTAATTTGTGTTTTCTGAGACGGGGGGTTGAATTCATTTTAGCACTCCAAGCTGACAACCCCGGCCCCCACGCATCATGGGATTGCCTTAAAAAAATCATGAGGCTTTTAAATGAAGAAAGGAATCAGTTACTTCATATGGTAGTACACAGGACTGTGCTCTGCATGAATATCGTGGAAACTCATTGCGTATCCCGAATAATTTGGTGTAGTAAAGGGCTAACATTCCTGCCATTGTGGTGTTCTAAAAGGCCTTTGGTCATCTCTTCAGGGTTTTCTTGCAGGGGCTGGTGACGCTGGAATAAGCTGTGTGGAAGTTTTTCAGCTCTCTGTGACGAGTATGTGGCTCAGACGCGGCTGCTGGTGCTGGCACAGGGTTTACAAGGTCGGACACTTGTTGGCAATGTCAGCAGAAGGTCAAAGGCTCAGTGTGGTTTACTGGGCTGAGGAGGTTTGTGAGAGGCCGTAATCCCTACTCCCTTCCACCCAACAGGGCAGAATCACAGAATGGTTTGGGTTGGAAGGGACCTTAAAGCTCCTCTCGTTCCACCCCCTCTGCCATGGGCAGGGACACCTCCCACTAGACCTGGTTGCTCCAAGCCCCGTCCAACCTGGCCTTGAACACCTCCAGGGATGGGGCAGCCACAGCTTCTCTGGGCAACCTGGGCCAGTGTCTCACCGCCCTCAGAGTATCACAGGATCATAGAATCATTTAGGTTGGAAAAGACCTTTAAGATCGTCTAGTCCAACCACTGACCCTACTCTACCAGGTCCACCGCTAAACCATGTCTGTAAGCACCACATCTACACAACTTTTAAACACATCTAGGGATGGTGACTCAACCACCTCCCTGGGCAGACTTCCCATGTTTGATAACTCTTTCAGGGAAAAATTTTTTCCTAATGTCCAGCCTAAACCTCCCCTGGTGCAACTTGAGGCCATTTCCTCTTGTCCTATCGCTGGTTACTTGGGAGAAGAGACCAGCGCCCATGTCACTACAACCTCCTTTCAGGGAGTTGTAGCGAGCAAAAAGGTCTCCCCTCAGCCTCGTCTTCTCCAGACTAAAGAATTTCTTCCTAATATCTAATCTAAATCTCCCCTCTTTCAGTTTAAAACTGTTCCCCTTCATCCTATGGCTCCACTCCCTGATGAAGAGTCCCTCCCCAGCTTTCCTGGAGCCCCTTTAGGTACTGGAAAGGGCTATAGGGTCTTCCTGGAGCCTTCCCTTCTCCAGAGTCTGTGCTCCAAATCCCAGCCAAACCGGAGCTGCTCCTGGCACTGAGGTTAGACCACTTGGCAGGCAGGAGGTCCAGTCTTTGGGGTTGCCAGCCCAGCACGTGGGGCTGGATTGGGTACCGTGTAATCCTCCTGCTTCTCCTCTTTACTCCCCCAGGCCTTCGACAGCAAGGGTGGAAGTTCCTGGAGCAAATGAGACCGCTTAGTTATGATGGAGCGGAGACGAGTGGACCTGGAGCACCGAGGACTGCGTGCTTGTGAGCTGGTTGGTATTTCGGTGTCACCCAACACTTTGTGAGCCCTGTACCCTCTTATGGAAAGCCAGGCATGGGGCAGAGCTGCTAAAGCACCGGCTGTGGCTGCGCAGTCACTGCGGCACGCCATAAATCCAGCTGATGATGACAGGGACACTCCAAACCTTCCGTACTCTTTATTGCCTCTGTGGCTGCTGGGTCTCGGCGAGCAGAGGTGTTGCTGCTCTGCTGTTTGCAGCCCGTGAGAGGGCAGCACACGGCCGCCGGTTGTTGGCTGGGGGTTTTCAGGTGGTGAAATTGGGCATCGTTGTAGCGCAATGAGAGCAGCACCGGGCGATGGAGCCAACCCTCTGAGACTTCTTCTGAAGCAATGATTAGGGGGCTGAAACATCTTTCTGATGAGGAAAGGCTGAGGGACTTGGGTCTGTTTAGTCTGGAGAAGAGAAGACTGAGGGGGGATCTCATCAATGCTTATAAATACTTAAAGGGAGGGTGCCAGGAGGATGGGACCAGTCTTTTTTTCAGTGGTGCTCAGGGATAGGACAAGAGGTAATGGGCACCAACTGGAACACAGGGAGTTCCACCTGAACATGAGGAGGAGCTTCTTTACTTTGAGGATGGCAGAGCACTGGAAGAGGCTGCCCAGAGAGGTGGTGGAGTCTCCGACTCTGGAGACGTTCCAAACCCGCCTGGACGCCGTCCTGTGCAACCTGCTCTGGGTGAACCTGCTCTGGTAGGGGGGTTGGATTGGATGATCTCCAGAGGTCCCTTCCAACCCTGGTGGTTCTGTGAATGTGTGAATGTTCACTTAAATCTTGCCCCGGAGCATCCTCATTCTAGTGACTAATGTGTGAAACCAACCAGGAGTCGAATGAGAAGTTATTCGCTCTGCTTTTCCCTGTGGATGAAAAGTGTAATGCACATTGACCCTTACTACATTTCTGCAGGAGACTGTGAGAATCCTTCATCTTCATACTGGGCAGGATCTGTGTCTTGATCATCATTCTGCAGCATGGCCAGTACTGATTGCTCTAGAATGTCAACTCCTCAGCAATCATGGCTGTGCAAGAATCATAAGATTAAAAACATATTTACAGTTTATTTGTTTTATGATTTTTGAGTCCCTAGGGCACCCTCAGGTCATTTTTCCACACTCTTCCCTACAACATTGCAAAATCTGGCATAAAATCAAGACAGCTAGCAAGACCCAGAGCTGATAACTCCGTGGAATAAAGACATTTGGTTGTCAGGTAGCACTTTTTGTGTCTCGGGGTCACTGGCAACCTGGTCTCTTGCAAATTCACCCTCTTTGCAGTCCCTGCTGAGACTGCCTTCCCGGTGTCAGCTCTCAGGATGTTTTGTTTTTTCTTTTCTCCAACATGGCAATTCATCCACTGGTTAGCACTGAGCTTTGCTTTGCAGAGCCCACAAGGCTGTCACTCATTCTCTGTTATTACCTTACAACTACTCAAAGCCAGTAGTTTGTCATTTGATGAAGTGAGACCAGTATCTTTAATAACCCCTTTCCATTTTTCCTTCCAGCTGAGTAATACAGAACTTGCTTTTCCTGGGATAGTCCATAGAGATGGATGTTGGGCAATGAAAATGTGAAAGGAAGCCAGGATCATGTGATTGTGTTGGACAAGGATAAGGTAGGAATTTTGTATTCAGGGTTATATCTGAAGTGACTGCTGTTTATGCACCTAACCTTGTGACAGAGCAAAAAGACTGCCAGAATAATGTTATTACCTGAAAAACTGTTTATTCCCCCTTAAAAATTTGTGAACTGGCAAAGAGCCAGCAGCTCGTAATAGGAAGACATGGGGATTCTTCTGTCCTGTGTGGATGTCCGTAGCCAAAAGCTGAAATGTCTCTATATCTTGTCACCTCTGCTGGGAGCGTAGTGGTTTCTTGGTCTAGGAACTTGGTCCTGAAAACTGCTGAGTAAATTCCAATTGGCATTTACTGGAATCCACTGGAGGGGTGATCCTTGAGCCCCCTCCCCAGGACTGGGTAATGCTGGCAGTCTATTTCTTAGCTGGTCACTAGGAGCTTAGCCTGTTGAAGGGCCCAATCCTGTGAGCTTCAGAGCTCAGTAACATTGATTGGAGTTAAGGGTCACTCAGTACCTCCTGGGAGGAAGCCCTGAGTTGTCTCCGCTTTTAAAATTAATGGCTTTGAGCATGAGAATCTGGCCTGGGAGATTTTAATTTGAATTTGCTATTTTTAGCTTGAGCTTGAAACTGGCTCAAATAGTTTTTCTGCCTTTGGTACTGTATGTTACTGTGTTAGAGCCTTCCCTGTTGTTGGTCTCGCAGGCGCCAAGTCCATCCTCTGACTTATACAACTATAGCCAATGGACTGAGATCAGGGATGAACTTGGCCAGGGACAACTGAAATAATATATAAAATTAAATAAAATAAAGATACATAAAGCAAAACTTTGAGCTTGGAATGGCTTCTGAGATTCTGAAAGTAATTTAAGTAATCCAGGAGAAAATATGCAATGAAATCTGTTTTCCATTATTGCATGAGATGCTATGTCTTAAAATTTGATCAAAACCATTTTTTTATATGATGAAGATAACGCAGCTTAAAGCGATACAGAGATCTGGGTTCTTTTTTTTTTTTCAATGTAATATTTGCAAATTGTTGTAGCCTTGACATTCTTATTTATCGGTAAGGCTCGCTATTCCTGTCTTGATCCCACAGCAAGTAAAAATAGTTTCTGACTTAGTTCTACCTACCAGTGGTATTCTTCAAGGAAGTGGCAGTAAAAGGTCATTATTGATATGTGTGGGCCTGCTAGTTTTCTTATCCAGACCCAGTTTGTTGTATATCAACACAGTGCAGTGGTAGAGACCTCATGTTCTCTCTTGCCTTGTATTTAAGAAAAAGTGAAGATGCTTACATGATAGTCCCCTGCTCATCTTTCTCTGGTACTGTGGGTTTTGTAAGATTCCCCAGCAAAGCCAAGATCGAATAGGACAAGGACAGTCCATTCCAGTTCCTTTAAAGGAATATTTTTCAAGCTTGAGTGGCTTCTGAGCTGAATGACTGTGAGCAATGACATACAGAGTTCAGCGTGGAGAATACCTATGCACATCAGCGAGCAAGCAGGGCTAGAGGAATTTATTCCCAGGTCTCTCAGTTTTCCCCTGTATGAGCATTCATGCTCCCCTTGCTGGTTTTGCATTGCTATTCCCACACCATTAGTCAATCCCTGTCCCTCTGTAGTTTTTATCCACTTCCTATCTTTGCTGAGGGATGTCCTTACTCACTCCTCTGAGGGAATTTCTTTGGAGGCCTCATCTATCCCCACAGGGATAGACCTGCTGTCTCTCACCAAGCCAGGATTCAACATGAGCCATCTTGGATTGTGGATGTCATTTACCAGGAATGGGGTCAAAAAAGAAGTAGTCTGTTTCTTATTTTCTTCCTTGGTACTACAGGGAATTCACCCTCAGAGAATTTATGAAAATGTCAATAGGTCAAATAAGAGTGTTCCGGATGTTCACAGTAATAATTTACTAGCTAGCAGTGCTCGTTTGTTTACATCCTCCATAAGGATCCCATGGGACAGACTTAATCCTGGTTTTGGATATTGGATTAAGAGTAGCTCTTGGGGTATCTGCCAGCATGTTTGTAGTCCATACACAGTCAGTTGTGGGATCTTACGCCAACGCTGTTTTAAGGTAAAGTAAATAAATAGGCTTTGTCACCCCATCAGTGAGCATGCGGTGTAACTCCAAAAGTGGTTCAGCTAATGACTCGATACAAACACTTCTGATGTTGCTGAAAACAGAAGCCCCAGTCTGTTTAAATTGTTACTGTCCCATTTCAAGGCAACAGAACACCCAGTAGCTCTTGCAAATGCGTCGTTTAAATGGAGCCAGCACAGGGGAAGGCAGAGTGTGTCAGCTGGCAGGGAAAGAGGGGAGGAGGTGGAGGCTGTGCAGCATTGGGCATGGGCATCATGCAATATGGGGAGAGACAACGGGCTCACCAAGGTGTCTGTCTTGGATACAGCATGGCTGGAAGGTGGCAGTGCCAGCTGAGCAGTCATCACGGCAGCAGCTTGCACAGGTCTCTGCTGCACTCCACAGCAGGCAGCTGGGCACATCTGTCTGTATGTGGAGCAGTGCAGCACGCATGGGAGAAGACCCACTCTTCACTTTAGGCTTCTAATTGAAGCAGTTTAAGCAGGTCCCTGGAGTTAAGGGGCTAAAGCAGGGTTCGTTTCTCATAACCGTGTAAAATGCAGATAACTGCACTTTCTATGGGTTTCCGTCTTACCAAGCTCCAAGCAGCATGCAGAGTGTTCAGTTTTATCTTCATTGAGCATGTGTCTTTTGCACTCTGTTGCTGTAAGTTAGAATCTGGAACTGGGTGGAGTGTCGCACCCGTGTCATGAAGCAATGGCAAAGCTGGGCATTGGGTGGAAGAGCAGAGGCATGTGGTGATTTGGTCCCAGTTATGTGACATCTGGCTCTACTTCGTGCTGTCTGCTACCTGCAGCCTGAAAACTGAACCGAAAACATAGCAGCAATTGGAAATGGCTGGAAATGTCTTTTGCGCAGCCCCACAAGCAGTCATTGATCAGAAAACTAATATGCACGTAGTTGTGATGTGAGGGACTCATGGGTTGATTTCTGGAGCAGTTACCAATCGTATCCTTGCTCAGATGATGCTGGAGAACCAACAAGGAGGCTTCTCAGGGAACTATCAGGGTTCACTTGTCTTTTCTGTCTCTCCAGGAGCTCATGCAGTTGAATTAGCATTTACTGTTGGTACATTTCTTCCTACAAGTCCGGAAGGTATATCAAGTTCTCCTAGACAGCTGTTCTGACAGCATGGAAAACCAGAGTGGATTTATAAATAAAGGATGGGAAATAGCTCAGTAGTGGCATAGCAGAGAAGGATGCGGAGGTTTTAGTGGACCACAAGCTGATTATGATTCAACAGTTGGTGCTTTGTAAAAAAAAGACTAATTTTATTCTGGCATGTATTAGCAGGAAAGTCACGTGAGACACAGGGGTAATTAATCGTGCCACTCTGGTAGGCATTGGAGCTCCCAGCTTTGAGCACTGAGGAAGAGGACACTGGAGACCGAAGGAGAGCAAGAAGAACAACCAGAGGTCTGAAACTTTGGCCCTGGGGAGGAAGCTGAAAGAACTGGATTTATTTAATCCAGAAATCAAAGATGGAGGGTAGGGTTTGCTAAGGACAGTCTTCCAATGAGTGAAAGGTAAGAGGGCTGAACCTGTTCTCCTCTAACTCTGCTGTAGGCAGGATGGGAAGGAAGGCTGCTTAACTTCCAGCAAAACACATCTCAATGAGGTTTTTGCAGAAGGTTTCTTCTTATTAGGCAGTAGGCTTCATATGGGAAATTTTGTGTGGTTTTTATAAGTACATCAAAGAACCCTCCGAATGTGGTATACATATGCTTGATAATGCATGTGGGGGGACCGGATCATTTCTTTGGGGGTGGGAAAGATTGCTCTTCCTCTGTGCTTGGAACAAGATTCAGTGACGTTGAGGAGCAGCAAATGTGAATGGGTGGGAGAGGTACATTTCTATGCAGGGAGCTGGCTTGCAGAAATGTCCATGCCATGTGCAAATCTCCCATTGATTCCAGTAATTTCTCAGGTTTACAATGTAGCACTGGAACCCACTACGCAGAATAAACCAGCCTGAGCGGTTCTGTGAATGAGACCATCACAGTTAAAATTAGCAGGTAGATGATCTCAAGGGAATTTTCTAAGGCTCTAAACCTTATATTTAAAAAAAATAAACCAGTCCTAATGAATGAGAAAGGGGAGGAGATATAAGATGATAAGATGATATTCACACCTCTTCCAGGATGGGATACCTGTGCTTTTGCATAGTGCAGGGTATATTAAATCTGTAAGGCTGATCTGAGAGTATCTGGGTGTAGTAAATGCTATAAATGCCTGAAATTCTCTGGATTTGATGGAGCAGTATGCATTTTGGGGGGCAGGGGGGGGAATGTTCTGCTCCAGAGAGGCCAACTGAACTGATTATTTCAGTGAGCAGAGAGCCTGTAGCCACTTGTATCTTGTCTTGGTTGCCAGTGGTACAGTTTACCAAGAGCTTCTTTCTTAGAGATGGTTGATAGCTGAAAATTTCAGATAAATCAGTCAAAAATTTAGTTTGCTTCTCTGATTCCAACAAACATGGATTGGGGAATTAGGCTCGGAATCTTGAAGAGTTTTCTCTTAAGTTTAAAGAGGGTAAAGCCTTGCTATCTGAACTCTTTGGTTTGGGGTAGCATGGTTCCAGAAATAAACTGTAATTTACTTATTTCTGTTTGCAAGGTTTTCAGCATGTCTTGGTACTGGGACAGAAACGCAATGAGAAAATTTTTCTTGAGCTTGCTCTTGTTTTAGTGAATGCTGACAAATTCAAAGGAAGGTAGAAGTTCCCTCTTTTTCAGCCTAAAAGCTCAATAGGTGAGAGTTTTCATAGGCTTGAGTTTTGCAGCAGTTTTTGTTGTGTTTTTGATTTTTAAATTTCAACCCAGCCAGTTTCTCCTATTTTAGTGTTCTTCATATTGAAGATAAATTGAGATAATTTAAAATCCTCTGAAGCGGTTTTCCAGGTATTCTTTGGCTTTGATGAAAGAGAGCTAGTGTCCATATCAAAAGCATCCAGGAAAAAATGATTAATTTCCTTCTTTTGTGTGGCAGAGAGGCTAACGGTGCCACCACTACTGCAGCTGGCACACGGTGAACAACTTTGATCTCCTCGCTTGCCTTTGAACCGCTTGCAAGCCCTAAAGCTCTTTGGTTCTCCACTAAGTAGTATTGCTTTCAGAGCTTATGCCTGTTAGCTCAGTGCAAGGCTTTAGACCTAAGGAAATACAACCGAAAGGCTCATAAAGGTATCTAGTTTTGACGTTACCGCTACTCATGGTGAAGCCCTGTTACCTCCTGTTGTTGTACTGGAAAATTAACTGTGGACAACCCCATCTTACGGGGTGAAGGAGAATATACGGGCCGTGTTACTCTACAGGGTGCTGCTGACAGTGGAATCACAGTCCTTTTTATAAAGAACTGCAGATCTTGTTCGAGTGTTTCCACCACTTTGAGGATCACAGGTATTATTGAAAGATGCATCTGAGACGGTTGACCAGTCGATTTATCAGCAGATTTATCAGTTGATTTATCAGCAGATACATTTCCACAGGGGGAGCAGAGATAAAAGGCAGATGGATTCAGTCATTTTAACCACCCTGTTGTTCTCCTGTTTATAGTGAGTTACTGGTTCTTGGACAAGGTGGGAAGAGTCTGTGGGATTTAGTTCTTTAACAAAAGCATCCTTTCTCCACAATGTTAATTACTCATTTGTGCCAAACAGGGAATGAGAAACAGAGTTTAAGGATCTAATTAACATTTGCTTCTCCTTTCAACAGATCAGTCTTTACACTTATAAACTCTGTGATAAAACTATGTTCACCTACTTTCCACTTATCTAAGAATCTTCCAGCCTCCACAGAATCTGAATTTTTGGGTTAGGAAAACAAATAAATAAAAAAGCAAAGCTAGAAATAATATCTTGCTACTTTTAAGAAAGGACAAATGTCATTCTTTTGTGCATGTATCTTCTTTTTAGCCCAGGAGTAATTATTGTATATGCTACGAGAAGTACCTGTTAACATTAAAGCTTCTTCACAAATCTTTTGTTCTGACATACCTAGAGTGCGCACAGTTTAAAAAAATATATATTTTTTTGTCTGATTTGGCTTATTCCCATACAGGAATAGGTAACATAAAGTACCATTATAACAATCTGACTGTGTCTAAGTAAGGCAGTATTATCTTTACCACCGTAGACTGGCATAATTAAAGTAGTGTTGAAAAGCCACAGGTTAATGTTAACTGCTTTGGACATATACCATGGAATGTTAGGATTTTTTAAAAAGCGTTGCTTCTCAGAAATAAGGACTACAGGATTTGATTCAAAGTTCTTAATTTTGGAAAGCATTTTGAGGTTTGCTAAAGGTGCCATATTTAGTCATAAAAATAACAAAATGAAAAATACAGAAGTGTATTTATAGTAAGAATAATGAAGATTTATAGAGTAAGGATAGTTGCACTGCTCCTAGCTTAGGAACTCTATATTGAACAGAGTGATTGAATGTTTGGCTTTTTAAAAGAGAGAGAAAAAAAAACGAAAAACAGATGAATAATGAAAAACAAATCCTTTCTCTGGTAAAAAGCCAAACCTGTGTTTTGAAAATTAAATGGTTTTTTGGGTTAAGCAGTGAAAAAATGGACTTGATCTTTGCAACAGCTTGGATTTATTATTGGAACCAGTTGGCTGTGCCATAGAGGAGAGGAATTTTCTGGTAATTAGAGCAAGAAACTGGGAGTCAGCAGTGGTAGGGTCTGTTTCTGGCTCGGGCACTAGCACGCTATGTAGCCTTGGGAAACATGCTGCCTCATTTGTACCTTGGCTTTCCCATCTATAAAATGGGGCTAAGGAAATAATTCAACTTCACAAATTGCTTGCACTAATTAAAGAACATTTCCACAGCACCTTGAGGTCTTTACTGCTTGAGGATGGATTTTCACAAGCATGTGCTTCAAATGCTTTTGAAAAATCCTACCCTAAACATTTACACACCCGATTGCCCAGATTCCTAAATCCATGTGTGGAGGTCTGATTTCCAGAAGTTTGCCTGCTGATGAAAAAAAATACAATGGGGGAGTGTTTTCCCACTGGACGATGAAAACACAGGGATCACGGGACTCCCTCCCGCTGGGATCCTGCCATTTAGCTTGGCCAATTTCACAGGCTCCCTGCCTTGCTCCCCAGCAGTAGTGTGTAATCCCTGCAGGCTGCTGTGCTCTGAATGCTGTGGTTCCATTGCAGCCCTCCGAGAGGCAGCTGCAAAGAGGCAGGTGGGGAATGATCAGCTTAGTTAGTACGTGCAATTGGTGGTCTCTGAGGGGTGCAGAAATGCTCCTCGCCCTGCTGGATACAGCTTCCTTAGGAAAGCAGCAGTCAGAATTAATTTGAGTAATAGCTGCACATCCTTACTAGAGTTACCACCAGTATCCCTGAGGCCCCATATCTGATTTGGCTTGGGTCTCTCAGCGGTTCAGTTTCTAAAACACCATCTGTCAGCGTTAGAGCTACTCGGCTGCCCCTTCCTTTGGACGATGCTGTGGTCGGTGAGCAAAAGGAATGCCGTTTGCCTTGGACGCCATCCCTCCCCGAAGCAGAGGAAATGCGCCCTGACAAGACAGGAAATTCTCGTGAACCACAAGGACCTGGACCTTGCCTCTCGCCTTCCTGTGGGCCTTACCCAAGTTTCAGCCTGGGTGTTTAAAGATTATTAATAGCAATAGTTACATTAACAGGTTTATGTTTTTCTTCTTCTGTCAACGAAGTTATTTCTTCAATTGAGACTTTATGGTTGTTTTTATTCAAAGTACTCGGAGACGGACCCAAGAATGTGGCAGTATTGCAGTACAGTGATCACTTCGAGCTAATGGGCAGCCAAGAGGGGATTTCGCTTTATGGAAGGCTCTCAGTCAGAAGTGGACAGGCTCTCCAGTCTCCACTGCAAAACAAATAGCTCCAAACTGGGGCAGGCTTAGCACAGTGAAGGATTTTGTTTCACAAATATTTCTTTTCAGCAGCAGCGCACTTCCAGAATGCAGTCACTTTCTCCTTGCTATGGCTGATGGTTCCTGCACCTGCGCTGTTCCCCTCTCTCATCCTGTTGTACCTTTTGCATGTGATATGTGATGGCCCAGCTAGGCAATTATCTGAATTCAAAAAGAAGGAAGTATGAAATCTCTCCTTTCTTGTTTTTCTTTCTGTTAGGTTATTTTTATTTCAGGTCAGTTCCCTAATGCATATTTCAGCTGCAGAAACAAGCTGTAGAGACAGTGAGAGGGTGAGAAGGGGTGGAAATATGGGAGCTGGTTAAGCTAGCACTTCTACTGAAACGAATGCTTGTGCAACTGGAGGCTCAGCCCGGACCAAGAGAAGCTCTGTTTTGCCCTGCTTTGAGTCATGAGGACCTCAAAGTGAGTCTTGGCTGCAGAAGCGAGCAAGACGTATGTGTGTGGTTGGGTGTTTGTGTCCAAGGAGACAGTTTGTGTCTTCTGTGTTTGGTCACTGGGTAGAAAGCTCTGCTGTTCGTTGGGCATAAAAGCTCTGCCATGGTCAACAAGCTCACAGACTGGCTCTAGGTTTGCAGGGGAAAAAAAGGTCATATGGAGATTGGAAAGTGCTAGGTTCACTCCATTTCAGAAGGAGTGTTACTTTTTAAAGTAAGTTCTGCACATTCCAAATTTAGTGCATTACTTTTCATTCTTTAAAGTGCACCTCTGTGTAACACGAAAATGTGTGCTAATGTAGGAAAGGAATGGGTCATCATGCTAGACAGAATATAGGATGTATCTGACTAATGGTCCAACAGGTGACAACGTTTTGGTGGTTACTGGGGAACTCATAAAGGTGTTCTCATAAAATCTCTGGGGTACAAGCATTCAGATACAGGGAAGAGAAGACCTAGTTCTTAAATGTGCTAGTTCCTGCAAACTAATGATTTCATCTTCTGCTTTATGCTGGAGTTGCTCGTGCTTGGCGCCTGCCAGAAGAGATCTGTCGCTGACAGAGTCACAGAATCACAGAATCACAGAATGGTTTAGGTTGGAAGAGACCTTAAAGATCATCCAGTTCCACCCCCCCTGCCATGGGCAGGGACACCTCCCACTAGACCTGGTTGCTCCAAGCCCCGTCCAACCTGGCCTTGAACACCTCCAGGGATGGGGCAGCCACAGCTTCTCTGGGCAACCTGGGCCAGTGTCTCACCACCCTCAGAGTGAAAAATTTCTTCCTTGTATCTATTCTAAATCTCTCCTCTTCCAGTTGAAAACCATTCCCCCTCGTCCTATGGCTCCACTTCCTGATGAAGAGTCCCTCCCCAGCTTTCCTGGAGCCCCTTTAGGGACTGGAAGGGGCTATAAGGTCTCCTCAGAGAGGGAGACATATAAGCAAGCTGTTCTGCTGTCTTTGGAGAAAGGCATATTTTGTCTAGCGAAGCAAGGGAAAGAGTGGGAACGCTAACACAGCTGAGTAGCACACAGCATGAGGAGAAGACTGTCCTCCACAACGTCTGCTTTGATATCCACAAGGAGTTAAACAGGGCTTATGGGGTGAGTAGACGGTGGGCTGGTTCTCTCTTGAAAATACTTTTTCACAGGAAAAAGGACTCAGATGAATAAGAGTTCAACTTTGTTTATCCCAGATTTATAATGGAGTGTAATGTGTACTGTAAACAACTTTCTTCATAGAAAAGTATGTGCATGAAGCCTGTTCTGATTTATTTTCTTTGTTGTTCAGATTTAGCCCAAAGTGGTACGAGTTCTCAGTTTTCCCTAAATGTTAATCCTTTTAAAAATAAGCCCAACATGTAATTTCACTGACTGCAGGCTTTGTGTTTGTCATGCAGAACACTAGCCGCAGCAGAACATGAGCTCTGAATGGCCACCCCGAATAGAAGCTAGCGTTGCTTCCAGTGCAGAGTCAGAGCGGGAACCCACAACCCTGAACAATGTGAACAAACCTGGGTTTGTTCTCTCGGTCTGGACCCACCAATTCCCTTTATTGGGTGCCTGGGCTGTGAGCTTGCTTTACTCATCCTTCCTCTCTGTTGTGCGAGGTGGCGCATCGCTGCCGAGGAGGGGGAGATCAGAGACATTCTTTCCGTATGATCAGGCTGAATCTCTCTTTTTGTTGATTTCATAATGCCTGGGAGAGCAACTGCAGCTCCCTCCTGGGACCAAACTCAACCCGTTTCAGGGCTTCCTTTCTCCTGACGTCTCTGCTGACCTTCGTTTCACTCTTAACTGCTGTGTCAACTTGACAACCCTGGAGCGTGCCCTGACCTTGCAGCATCACTGCAGAAGTCACTGAGAGTGACTGGGAAATCTGTTGGTAATGAACTGGCAGCACCAAAGCCCGCAGCATGTGAGCGTTCCTTAGAGGTCAGATTTTGTATCCATCTGTTGGTTGCTTAGCCCCAGTTAACTGTTGATATCAGCTAAGGTCCCACCCAATGTGATAAGGCTTAGAGCTGCAAAATACTCCTGGAATATATCTAAATGGAGCCAGCTTTCTCGTATTGAGTGCTGGACAAAGTATTGCTCCCTAATTATGCATTACTGCATAAATACTGCATGTGTTTGTTCAATGAGTTGGAGATATTTGGAATTCATCTTCAGCACCTCAAGACACCCCCAGATCTCCAAAACAGGCTGTTCTAGGAGCAGATGAACTAAACCTCTGAATTAGAAGGGTTTGGCTGTGAATATGAATGGATCCATTTTAAACTGGTGAACAGATGAGAGGGAAACGGGGCTCTTGAGTTCCCTGAAGACCCATGAACTGACCCTTTGAATTTTCTTTATTTGTCAGAGGAAACAAAATCTCAGAGCTATGTTTTCTCCTTTGCCATTTAACTAATTTCTTTGCTAGTAACCGTAGCAGTGAAGAGCTAAGCACACCAGAGAGAGCTTTGGACCAAAGTAAAAACATACAGGAGGAAGACAGGCAGGGCGATGGTCACTTCTCCTGTATGAATCATCTCCTTTAGCCAGACTTAGTCTTGTGTGCTGTCACTGATTTCTGTCTGAGCCTTGTCCTACACTGCTATATGTGAAAGGAGAACTGGATCCTGTAACGGACTGATAAATAGGGCTGGTGGTCCAGCACGCTTATAAGCATCCTGCGTATAAGTGCCCTTAAACAATAATAGTGTCCACACCATTCAGTACAGAACAGACCCTGTGCAATGCCTGTATTGAACCTCCACCTCTTGAGCGGATCCTAGATCTGGGGCTTTTCCAACATCCCATAACATCTTTGAATTTGGTCTTTGCACTCTTTGGTCCATATGGAAGCTCAAGAGCTCACTCAACTCTGAGTACATCACCTTGGCTCTATCTGAAACCACTATTTGGGACTTTTGGGACACAACTGGACAGCAGGAGCTCAGTCTTTCCTGTTTTGTTGGTTGCACGGAAAGGAAACCTTTATCCGTGCACCACAGCAGGCTTTGCATGGCTGGCTAGGTGCATCTGTGGAAGGGGAAATGGCATTCCTCTAACGCATCGAGGAGGGGTGGTTACTGCCAGAAGCAGGATGCTGGGTTTATCAGGCCGGCGGTCTGACTCGGGACAGCAATCCCTGTGTTCCCCAGCCCGACTGATGGGTGAAATCTTTTGTCTGATCTCAGCATTCCTTTTAGCAGCTGGCTCCAGGGAAAAGGGAAGAACGGCCTCCCGCAGAGTCGGGCTTTACAAAGCAGCCTGTGTGGGATGGAAGGTCCTCTGCTCTCTGGCTCGAAAAGAGTGTGTGGGGGTGTGTATATGTGTGCGGGGGCGGNATCCTCAGCCCCTTGAGAAACCCTGCAGCAGATGTTGCCAGTGACTGTAGGTCCTTGTTGGGAATCCCATGGATAATCATTGACAGCAGGGAAACACATGGCAGCGGACGGCAGCTCAGAGAGGGCCCTCTTTGTTCACTGAAATCACTAGAATATCTGTCTTGTCAGTGCTGATGAAAAAGCACCGGCTGGTTCAAGCTCCGAGCGGGGTGTGAGCAGAGCTGCCTTTTGCTCTTGGCTCGGCTGTAGGCTTGCTGTGTGGGCTCAAGCAAGTTGCCTCTCTCTGTACTGTAATTCCTCCTGTTGCGCATTGAGGTCAGGGATAGAAAGTTGCTTCCCTGGGGATTTGTGGCCAAGCGTTTACACTCTGCAAGGTGCAGCTCTGTGGCTGGACAGCACAATGTTCAGAATAGGTAAACGTTCAATATTAGTATAATTACTCACATATGATTCAAAAGATGATATAGAGAAATCTGAAAGTGGCTTCGCTATTTGCAGTTGCAGAAAACAACAGCATGTCCTTAGGTTCAAGTCTCTCTCAGCTATCTCCCCCTCCTGCCTCAATTTAACTTCTGCAAAAGGAAGGAAGTCCGTCAATCCAAGAAAATATGTATTTCTTTCCTATCTGCGTGCCATAAGACTCAACAGCAGAGTGCAGAGTGGAGCATGAAGGGGGCACCTTACACAGCACAGCTGAAGCACCGTGGCCTGATCTGACTCCTTCTTTCACTACTTGAATCCCAAGTCCCCTGCCTCCCGTCACTCCTACACTGGAACCACACTCAGTCCTCCACTCCTCTAGCCCAAGCCACCTCACTGTGCCCGAAATATGAATCACTGAGTAACAGAGCCAAAAAGTTGAACTCATAACGCAGCGAAAAGAGAGAAAAGCATTTCATGTGGGAGAGGCTAAGCCTGCTCCAGTCTCATCTCAGTTCATACCCAGCCAGCCTCTTTCTCTCTTTGCTTCATTTCTCATTTTCGCTGGTGGCAAAAACAATTCTGTCTTGTAACAAGCTGACCTTTCAGCTGAACTTCTCCCAGTGTCAATAGGGAAACCACTTTCAGATTTCTCTGCACCACAAACAGCCAATTGATTGTCCTGTGATAAAAATGAAAACACTAAGCAAAGCCTAAATCTATAAAAACCTGGGATGTAGTTCTCAGCGGGACTATGCAAAGTAACCATATCATTCCTGTTACACCTGAACAATACATAGCAGCCTGGGAAGTGACAAGATTTTCTAGCCATGCTCTGAAATCATGTTTTATGGGTTAGGGGCATCCCAGGGACACAGCAAAGTGTTTTGAGTGCAGCTGTGAATTAGTGTGTCCGTGGAAATTTCCGACGGAGGGGGCATCTACAACGAGGGATGCATCTTGGACAGGTGCTGCTGTAAAAATATACAGATCCACAGATGGGCTCCAGAAACACAACAAGCTGGCACCAGCACTTTCTCAAAACACACTTTTCTCTTCTGCTTCATTTTTTATTCCTTCTTGAGGTGTTTCCACCATCCTTGTTGGAGCTTATAGTCCGTCTACCTTATCACTTATCATGCTTTCTAGTCTCAGACGCACTGCAGCTCACAGCCCTGCTAATGAAGGAGTAGCAGATTGTTCCCATCTGATCCCATTCCTGCTAATCCTGAGAAGTTACAATTGAGTTAAAAGTCACGTATGGAAGTAACATGTCAAGAAGCATCGAAAGTAGAGTGCGTGAGGCCAAGGGGAAGTGACTGGACCATTTTGTGTGATTGGAAATCAAGCTAGGAATATTCAGTAGGAATTATCTCGTGATACCCGTTTCACTGTAGCATAGCTATGTTGTCTTCTGAGTCTTCTCATTTGTATCAGCACATGTGAAAGGACATTTGGAGTCTCTGCTCAGAGTGGCAGCGTGTCCCTAATGGTCTAGAATAAAGAAAGGAGGACGATAAAAAAGACTTGAGATTCAGTTCTTAAAAGAATGGTTTTAAATTGCATGTGGTTCTTCACAGGATAGTTATCTAGCATTAAAAAATCTTGTATTGCAAGATTGGAAAATACCCTAGACCACCACCTGCTAGTGAAAATGGAGGGAGGTGGGTCAAATCTTGTCTTCACAGCTTCTGCTCAATAGTTGTTTATCTCTCATCTCTAAAAGGGAGGATATTTACTTGCCTTTGAGATTCTTGGATGTGGCCATTTCGTGTTTCTGGGAAAGCCTGGCAGCTCCCTTTATTTGGGTAGTGCTGGTCACAGAAATCCATCATTCACAGACGTGGTGGTAGTGCAGCAGGAACTAGGCACCTTGAGGAGTGGAATGTCAAATAGCTGCTGCTTTTCTGCAGGGAAAGAAAATATGTGCTCTCAGGCACTGGAAAAGCTTCTTAAGAAACCCTGTGATACTGTAAAACTTGCCAGAGGATCTCCAAATAGATATGTATCAGTTTATTTGAAATTAGTTCTCCTTTGGGCCATAAGGTTTTAAATACCTGAATCTTGAAGAAGGCAAGGGAAGTAAAGGAAAGTGACTGATTCTACAGAAAATCCTTTTCTTCTCTGTCTTCTCTGTCACGTATGTGTTTATTGATGAGATTTGAATGACTTTAGTGGTGCAAATAGGCTCCTGCAGCATTTAAACACTTCAGAAAGCCTCACCTGTGCCTTCTTGTAAACTCTTTTTGTAAATGAGCGCATTAGCAAACAGTGCGTTCTAACTCTCCCACTGCATGAACTTTCTTCTTTATAAAAGAGTAATGGGAACTGATTCTCTCTTAACTTCCTTTGGCCAGGTAACGCTGCAGATCTGTCAATGCAAGAAAGTTTTTCTTTCTTTACTCTAACCAAAAGCAGGATTGGCCTAAAAAATCTAGAATACCCTTTTTCTGCTAGATGCCTTGCTGTTTTGGTAATCCCAGTGACTAGTTAGAAACTTTTGCGGTGGGTTATTTGGGAGGAGAGATACCACTCCGGTACAAACCGTGTTTTGAAATATCTTGGCTCTCGTTTGCCTAGGAAGGTTATAAATACTGTTCCCAGGACAAACATTCTCCATGTCTGAGAGCTAATGAGCCAAACAGCTGCTCTGAGGCTATCCACCTCTGACACCAGTAAACACTAAGCCATGTGAAAAAGATTTTAACGTGCCCAGACACTCCGATATAAGAGGCTGTACGTGTGTCTAAAATGCAGTTTTCTTGGCACATCCATTTTGTACCTTCAAAGGAAAAAGTCCTTTACTGACCATCTTTGACACCTGTAACTGTCAGAACAAGACCAGCACGGACCATAATCTCACTGATACTGGTGCAAATCCAGCTGTTTTCAATAAAATGCACGATGTTTACGGAAGGGAGAGAGCATAAAGTGTCACAAACATCTCTCTTAGGGAAGTATGCACTTTTTGTAAGGATCCATGTGAAATGTGCCACATGCAGACAGTATTCACTGATATCCTCTGGCTGTCTGAGCAGCTTCAAGTCCAAAGCACCAGTAAATCCACTTTAACTGGCTGACTAAACTGGGCTTATGGCTGCTTTGCGCTACCAGAACAATGAAAGGTGTCCTGGCTCATGCTGACGCATCTGATCTAAAGTATAAAAGAATTTGTAAACAGGATCTGAGAACCATTTGAAGAATCAAATAACTTTGTCCATAAATTTGTATCAACACACCACAAATGTCCACGATTCACTTCAGAAGTGACATAAACAGGAGACTTGACTGTATGTCAAACCTCAATTAGTCAGAAAGAGTGTGCAAGTGATCTGTCAGTGTATCTTGCAGTTGTGAGAAGCTGGGTGAGTGTGCAAAGATGAACATTTTGCATGGAAATCTCTGCTTCTCACCCATCCTTTGGCAGAATCACAAGGACTTTCTTGCAAGACTTTTTCCCATCCAGTGCTCGTCAGACCCCAGACTCTAACCGGGATTACAACTGGCCCACTGAAACCAAAGTCAAATGCAGTTACAACTAATTGTACACAACCATGAGACCAAAAGTTGTGTTATCTGGGGGATCTCAAAACTACACCTGATTCTGGTTTCTGCAGTAACTGCATCAAGCTAGAAAAGCTCCTTTGACTCTGCCCAGACTCCTGGCACCGCCGAGAGCAGAAGCAGTTGTATTAAAGGGCACCGATTCCTGATCTGGGGCTGTGGGAACCATTCTTTTCACCTGATGCCTGACTCATGTTGACTTAAACCCAAATGAGTTTTAGTTCAGGCAATGTCAAGGCAAAGCTGCAAACAGGACCTTTTCATTCATGTTCCCAGTAAACATGTATCTTCTTAAAAAGAAAAAAAAAACCCCAAAACTAGGTCAGTTGAGCACAGTAAATAGTTTTGTCTCTCTTGTTTTGGGCTTTAAAAAATGTCCCAGTTGCTTAAGTGAAAATTGCTGTGACTTAGAGAAATGTGTCCCAAGGCTCCTCTTTTGTTTGTCTGTCTGTCATTAATCATTGTAACAGTCTTTCTCTGAGAAATGCAATTGGTCAGTTTGCTTTTGGTAGCTCAGGGTTGGACGCTGTCGGTTCCTCTGCTTGCATCTGGCATTAGTCTGCTGAAGTAAGTGGAGTGACTCGGGATTTATAGCTGTGTAAATGAGAGCAGAGGCGATCATCTGAAGCCTACTCGGTTCTTTAGCATCTGGAGAACATCATATATTTATTAAAAAAAAACCAACCAAACATCTAGTGATAACTGCTCTTTGACATCCCAGTCATGACATTCTTTCTAACAGGGAGACAGGGCAAGAGTGGGAAGAGAAAAAAAGCAGTGGGGGGTAAAGGAATTAAGAAATCTGGCCTTCATATGCTCATAGAAATGGGCAGGATACACTTTCCCTGCTCCTGGCCCCTTGGATTTAGTGGAATTACTCCTGATTTACACCCATTCGAGCGGAACAGGATCACTCCCCTTTTCTTCAGCAAAACAAACATTTGTTACTTGGAAAGAAAAACAGAGGAATCTTAAAATGTGACCCACAGCTGAGCGGAAATTCTCAGTAATGCAAGAATTTGGGTTTCTTCAGTTTCTAAACAAAGAAGGAACCCTTAGAGGGAGTGTGTTGATTAATGCCACAGGGGGCTGCAGAGGGACAGTTCCTGCGGCTGTTTAACTGGGGGTTCATCCTGCCACGGTCACAGCAGTTCCAGGTATATGCAATGGGAACGTGGAGGAGCAGGATGCTCTAACAGAGGAGGGGGTTGAGCTTTGGGGATGCTGACAGCAGCTTCTCTACTGTCTCTGAGCCCTCAGGCAGGCCAAAACCTTGATCAAAACAACACCAACTGCCAGAAGAAATTGAGATCCAATGCTGAACTCAAGGTAGTTAGGGGTCTACAGATGCAGACAAATGCTTAGAATTATTTCCAAAACACCCTAGCAGTCTGAGTGCCAAAAGCCTAAAGCGAATTGAGGTCAGGTGCTCAACTGGTGTAAACTGGTGTGTGTCCTCCCAGACCCTACCTCTAATCAATGTTTTCTGGCTCTCTCCAGATCTCAGGTTCCCGTAGGTCTCACGAAGAAACTCCCTATTTGCTGATACTGGACAGTTTTGTCTTCCTTCCCCTCCTTAAATACACCAGCCCTATTTTGAAATGCCAGTTTAGCCTAAGGAGAGCCGCAGAACTCCCTGACTCAGGAGCTGTCAGTCAGGTAGGGAGAACCCAGAATCGCTTCCCTCCAGCAGGAGCGAAGAAATAGACATGCACATTCACACGCACGCCGCTTGCTTAGCACAGGCCATTAAACTCAGCATGAACTCCAGGCCCAGCCATAACCCGTGGTATTTATGGGATGAATATCTTCCTGTAAAGGATGTGGAAGGATAATACAACTGCCATGGAGCCCCTACCCTCCCTCATATTCACTCATATCTCATACATATGCTTTTATGACTATTTCACTTATCTGGGACTGGAAGACCAGGGTCAGATAAGGCTGCTTCTCCATTCCGCATAGGAAAGGAAAGGACAGGAGAAATGCTTTCACCCTCCCTCCCATGCCCTGGGGAAAGCCCAAATCCTGCTAGGAGAATATCAGCTTTCCCATTACAGCCTGGCTCACCAGAGCCAGCGTGGGCTGTAGCCATGCTAGCTACTGGCTCTCGGAGGTGTTATGAGACAGGTATGCTGTATAGCCACAAAGCAGAGGTAAGATTTGCAGCTGGATCTGCTCCTGCCCCCAGCACTGAAGATGCTCTTTTGTTTTCCAGCAGCCACTAAGGAGACTGCTGTGGTGCAAGCTCTGTGGTTGTTCAATGCCTTCTACACTCTTTCTCCCTAAGAAAAGGGCAAGCACATGACACCTGGGAAGAGCGGTTACTATAGAGGAGCTCATCAGCCTGCAAGACACAACCATGTTCCCTCCAGTTTAATTTTACAGCATCTACAAGTTGAAAATAGACCTTTCCTTGTACCTGGTCCCTCTTGTCATCTGAGGAGAGAGTCTGATAGAGAAGAAACATGGGGATTGATGATTACTGACTGTTCCTGCTATGGCTTTGCTGATGCCCTCCAAAATCCAGAGGTTCACACTGCCCGTTGAGCTCTCACCTGGGGCAGAACAGCCCCAGATACTCCAGAATTAGGAGCTCCTTCTTTAAAAGCTGTATCTGGAATCATCTGCCCAGGAGCCCCAGCGCAAGTGTGTCTCTCCCTCGGGAAACAGAAAGGACCTGGTTCTGATCTTGTGCGTAGGAGAGACTTGACTAGTGTAGAGGCTGAGCTGACAGTGGCACTGAAGAGATGGGGAACAGACATGTTGTTCCCTCGCAGCTTCATTCTGTCATGAATTGATGGAAGGTGTTGCTGAATGTGCAAAACGGAACACCTGCACTCAGAAAAGAGCTCAACCACAACCAAATAAAACAATAAACCTTGCAAGAAGATGGGAATTGCCGCTCACCAAGCTCATTTTGTGGTGTCACCTGAGAGACTCGAGTGACAAGATTATTTTAAGGTGCCTTTTCCTGAGCTGCTCTATTCTGTCATCCAGCTACAAGTCTTCCACCTCTTGCCAAGCCCGCTGTGTACACATCCTACACCACCACCTCCCTGCCATGCCAGTCACCCTCCTCAACGGTATTCACAGGGCACAATGACTTCAGGAGGCAACTCAAGGGGAGAAGACAAACCCCTTTCATGCTGTCTCTGTCCCAACCCTGCTGTTCCCCTTGTCACTTTGGAGTTATTGGCACAGATCAAGGGCTCTCCCTTTTGTCTGATAAGTCATTAGGTGGGAAGACTTGGAACAGCAACAATCCCTCTGTAGGGAAGCGGTAAAACCGAAGGGTCTGCTCTCTCTCCCTCCTTTTGAATGAGCTGCAAAGAGCGTTAGAGCTGTCCAATTAAAACAACACTAGGACAAAAATAGGATGAGAGAGTGCTACTTTAAAAACAAAACAATTAAGCAAAGCCTATCCCTTCCCCTCCCCAGAGGCTCCTATGGAAGTGGCACCTTCTAAGCCAGGAATCTCTGCTGGGTTTGGTATTTCTGGCACTTGAACCCAAGGCAAGCGATGACCTCCCAGCGCTGGCTTTGGAGGAGAGGCTGTACCGAGCTCATGGCAACAGATGAGACCGAGCTTGCAGGCACTGACACATCTCCCCTAAAGGCTAGTTATGCTGTAGCCTGTGGAACAGCAGAAATGAGATTCTGAGTGTGGGAAAGAGCTGAGCAGACACTGGCAAAAGCTGCACCAGCAGCCAGCCAAGCCCGGTGGGGGGCTGTGCAGTAAACACCATTTCAGGCCTTAAGTCTGAGAAGGGAGAATTGGTCTTGAGCTCACAGATCTGAGTCCAATACCAGGTCACCGAAACCTCGTGCTGCCATGGCTCCGTGGACTGGGGTTGTGGGAACCCCTCTCCAGAAGGGGTTGGGCTCTCTGCCTACTGTTTGCGTGGCTTCGCTCTTAGCAGTGATCTTTACATCTCCTTTTGAAGACCATCTGCTGCTGATGAAAAGGCACATGGCTGGTAGCTACACTGACCAGGCAGAATTTCAGTAATCTTTTTGGAACATAAAAGCCTTGTCGATCACAACAATGCTGCTTTAAATGTTCTTCTGTACCTCATAACACTTTGTCTGAGCTGTGGGATCACTATCCATAAAGTCAGTCTCAAAATGACCGAAGGAGGAGTGACTGCCAGCGCTGCGTATATAACCTCAGAAGTTCGTCCTGCAGTGAACGCATCACTTGAGCCCCACTGCCAGCCGACATAATTCTCTGATGAAACCAGGGACTAGCATAATCACTGTGTGGTTGCCACAGGAATGCTAGGGGTAAAGTTCTGGCTTTTGTTATATCAATGCAGTGTGAAATTAACCTCATGCTTCTGTTCCTGAGGTCCCCTTGTTGTGGGCAATTTTTCTGCCACAAGATTCTTTCTTTCAACTCTAATTTTAGTTCATGTGAAGGATGAAAAAGGGTCTTATATCCTTGTCATGAGGCTGGTTCATGGGATTCCCCTCTGACTCAGCACAGCCTGGACTCTTCAGCTGAGATCACCTTGAAATACACCTAAGGCTTAAAATAGCTTCGCAAGCTCTTTCCCACGTATATTCTGCTGAAGCCCCAGTGCGAGCATGGGAATTTGTCTCATTTCTTTAGTTTCTCCAAATTCTTTTTACAGGACAGCAGACTAAGCTGACATACTATTTTGAGAAGAATTTGAGAAGCTGGAAGTAATTTTGTTTGTTTCCTTTGTTCTAGGAAAGGGATCCACACGGCCCTGCCAGCCCTCCTTGCTTGGGGCAGACCGAACAGGCTTGCAGGGCTTGCAGGCATTTGAGCTGTGTCCTGGCCCTCACCGTTTCCTCTGAAGGAAGATGAGCATAGCAGAGAAGGAACTTCACCAGTCCAGGGGACTTGCACATGGAGAGGGCAAGTTTCACCCTTTCAGTGGAAAAGCAATTACACTGGTGAGTGAGTCTATGCAGCTGGTTAGTTATTTCCCCACTTGGAACACCAGGGACACACAGAGCTCTAACAGTTAATGCCAGAGTCAAGAACATTTCTGTGGTTTTTGAAGGTGTTGAGTGCCAAGTGACCAAGAGCTGCCCTGGCAGGAAAAGCCTTTTTTCCTTACCTCCTTGAGACGTGGCCAGGCTCCACAGTTTTCATTCTACCTATGCTCTTTTTTGAGGTCAGAATATCCCGGGCTCAAAATTGTAATAATTTGAGAATTCCCAATAACTGTATTTTAACAAAGCCTCTTGACCTAACAGATTGGCCTGTCTCTGCCAGGCAGGTCATTAATTTCCAGTCTAATGCACAAGGGAGAACATTGTGAAATGACTGCATAAAGAGGCATTAGAGTAAAGATGATTTGGGGCTATTTGCCTGGCAAAGAAATTGAACCGGCTACAGCTTTTCTTTTACCTGACTCATGGCTGTACTGCAGGGATCAGACTGGAAAAAAACAAGTGAGTATTATTCACCTAAAGTCTGCTTTCAAACCCATCTCCGTGCACCTCTGTTGCCAGATGACATCATGCTTCTGAGGGTGAAACAATTTAAACTATAGAACTGAAAATTATTGGTTCAAATAACTTCCTTAGAACAGCAACAACAACAGCAGACTGAGGCTTTGTAAAACTTATTTGAAAACATCTGTTGCTGCATCTGTGGGGTAAAATGGCCAAAACTGTAAAAGCTTTAGTAGTCTGTCATAGTGGTTGCTTTACCAGCAACAACAGGGTGTTTTAAAGACAGTATGGCAAAAGCCATACTGAAAATAAAGGCTCTGGACTTAAAGTGGTTTAAGCAGGTTTGTAACAGTAATGCTGTTGTACCAATACATAAAAATGGTATGAAAAAATGCAGCATTTGTAGGCAGAACTAATAATGTTGCACTGCTAGCTAATAAAACTGTCACCTCTAAATATATCAAGAGGATTTCTAACATGGCACAAGTTTCTGAGGAAGAGAGCTAGGGCAATTGTTTAGGACAAGGGGCTAGGGGAGCAGAGAAGCACCAGCACACATCATCCAACGTACAGAGAGAGGAGCAGGTGACCGCTGCTGAGGCCCAGGAGCACAGCACTGACTCTGCTGATGTTAAAGACCCACTAGAGACCTCCCGCAGGTTCCAGCCTGCTGAAACATTTCATCTTCCTCAGCTTGTTTGAGTTTGGCCTGTCTGAAGGCAATGATGGCTGCAGATACAGGCTATTTCCTTATTAATGTTGTGTAAAATGATGCCGTTCTTATAACAAGACTATTCATGCAGCTTGGGACTTGTCTTTTCTTAAATGTTTGTGACGTGAAACTTCTAAAAAAAAATCTATTAGTAAGGAAACAAATGAAAAAAAACCATGTATGAAAGATCAACCTCATAGCTGTGTGCCTGTAACAAAAATACAGAATTAAGAACATGTAAGCGATAGTCTCACACTTAACAATTCACACCTTATTTTTCATTGGTGTGTAACTTACGGCAGTTTGTGCAGGCCTTCGGAGGAAGAGCGTGTTCTGTACTCAGCAGTGAAGTAGTTGGCTTACAGCTAATTTCGAAGGTGTCTGCTTTACATTCCAAGGTTAACACTCCCTTCAGCTGAGAGAGGTCCCTGCCTCTCTAAAGGTGCAAGCCCTCTGGCTCACAATTACAGCCCCAGGGGCTAGAAAGCTAATCAAAGATTCATGTGCTGAGATTCATTTGTGCCATACAGGAACAGGCTGGCGAGAGCACTGCCTTGCTGAACTTGCAGACCCCGTTGACCTGCACTTCTCTCTTGGCCTCTGAAGTCTACCCCTCTTCTCTATCCTCTGCATTAGGATCAGTTGCAGGAGGAACCAGATGACCTAAGGGTCCTTCCAACCTACATTATTCACTGATTCCATGTAATGAGCTGGAATTTTTCCAAGACCTGAATGGGAAAGGTGTGGGCAGGCTCCTGTTGGAATCCCAAATCCCTAATGAGCGATAACACACAAGTCCTGGTAGGCCACCCACCCCTCCAGGTCCTACCAGCCTGGCAAAGCTCAGGGACCTGTTGCTGCCTGTTGAGTCTGTGTGAGATGTGCAGCTGGTATAAATTCAGGAAGACCTATAGATTTCAGCAGAGCTATTTTGACTGAGGGGCTGAGTCCTGGATTTTTTAGGGCAAAGAGCCTTTGAGCTTAGGTGATGCCAGAGGTCTTTGGAGAGATGGGAGGGATCCAGTGGAGAATTTTGCCTTGCAGCCCTTCAGATATGGCTGCATAGACACAGCAGTGCCTGGCTTATGCAGTACAAAAGGATCCTGATAATTATGGCAGAGTGGCTGCTTATTCAGGGAGTGGCAGAACCCAGTGATTAAATGCAGTAGCCCGTAACGAGAGAGACCTCGTGTTGGTCCCTTCTCTTTCACGAGCTGTATTACCTTGTGTACATCCTATTGTGCCTCATCTGCGCAGCTGTTGTGAGGACCAAGTCCCATAGAAGATAGACTGCTGTTCAGGTGCATCTGAGCTGGGCACCAAAGGAGTCCCATGGATCAGGAGGCCTCCTTAAATGAGCCTGCCCCAGTCCACCTTAAACATACCCTCCCTCCCTGCAGTTTTCCTTCAGGATAATTAAGCATGCAGTAAGTTCAGAAGTGGAAAAACCCAAGGAAGCATCCATTTCACAGGTGGGTGCAGTTGACTGTTTCCTCCCAGGGCCTGTTCCTCCTGCAGTTCTGTGCAAGCCAATGCCTCCGCACAAATGCTCCTGGCTGTGATGGTGACTCACTTTTATATCCAAATTTTGCAGTTGTTAAGGGTCTCAGAAGATCTCCTGCTATTACGTCACCCATGGAGACCTGTACTGGTCTGCGGGTTACAGGGACTTTTTTATTGCACCTTGACAGACCTTGAGGCACAAAGTGATGGCCTGAGGCTTTGTCTGTGTTGCCTTCCAGGTCTGATTTTCTGCATGGACCAGTAACCTGGATGCTGAACCCCAGGGATCCTGGGGCACCTGCCTGCACAAGCCTGCACAGGTCTGCGCAGCCCACACTGCCTCCAGGCATGGCCAGGTCAGGGAACGCGCTGTGCCTGCAGCCCTTTCTTGACCGCTCTTTGAAGGGGTTGCAGCTACAGCATGCCCAGGGTCACGCAGGGGTTCTGCAGCAGGGCTGGGTGTTAGGTCAGGCTCCCCAGAGCTCTAGTCCAGGGTCTGGTCCGTGCATGAACTTCTGCCTCTTGGCCCCATTCAGAGCTGGTTGTAACCTGTCAGGGGGCAGAATACAGAAGCTGGTCACAGAAGCCCTTGTTGCAGCATCTTGTGCGTTATTTAGGCAAAATCCTCCAGCCTGTGGTGTTAGGCAAGGAGTCAGGTTGGATAATTCGAGTGGTCCTCACTGGCCTGAAAGCCTCCCAGCCGGCTATGCTCTGGGTTGGGGTGAAAGGCCAGATTGCTCACAGCAACAGAAACAGGGCAAAAGAGAGGGAGAAGACTGTCAAGTGCTCTGCTTCCAAAACCAAGGCCTGTTGTTCACAAAGAGCTCAACACCTGCGTTACTCTGCTTTGGGAAGGCTTCTTGTTGCGTGTACATCCTTAGACATTCTTACTGTTCACCCCTTCTGAATCGGGAATGCTATGCATTGATAAATGGGGTTTAGTGTCTTTCCTAGTAGCCCCTCTGGGTGCCCTTGGTTGCCCACTCTTTGGTAAGCTGCAGAACTGGCTTTTTGCCTCCTGCCAAGATCAAGCTCCAGGGGGGCATTATTATTTTTATTTTTCCAGAAGAGAATGCGTGCTTTTGCTGGCAAGCTCTGTGTCTAAGCACTGGCTCTTTCCGAACTCGTGATGCCAAGACTGTTTTTATATATTTACTTCCTTTAAAAGGACATTAACAGGCACCCCACCTATCCCAAGTTTTGCATCCCTTGATATGCTTTGATTTCACAATAAATCCTCAAATACAATGGAGTGTTCCTCCCAGAACTAAAATAACTGTAGACTTCATTAGTGAACTCTGCAGCCAGGGATGAAATTTGTTCCCAGCTTGACTCCCTCAAACGATGGGCACGGCAGGGTGCCCTCGGGGCTGCAGTATCTGGCAAGCCAGGCGGAGAGGGGAATCCTAGCTCTGCTGCAGCCAGTGGGTGTTTCCCTGCAGTCAGGATTTCATCCCAAGGCTGTGCTGAAGTGGGGAGGGGTGGTTTTTCCTGCCCTTTCCGTCCTTAGGGCAGCGTAGCCTTTCCCACCCAGATTGGAGTGAGTTAGGCTGTAGCATTTAGCCTTTGCTGGGCTCTGGGGGTGCCTTTATATGACACTTTCTCTTGACAATTCACAGGAACTAACATCGTGATGCAGCTGATGCATATGGAGCAACAGAGGTAGGGACTGTCAGAAGGCAGTTCAGGAGCTTCGGTCCTCGTCCACTGATTATAAAGAGAGCCTAGAGAGATTAGGCTTCTAATATAGATGCTTAATTAAGTGCCTAAGGATTAGATGGCATGAATCTGACCCCAAATGTCCCTGATGCTGAATTAGAACTAAACTTGAACTGGAACATGGGTCTGGAAGAGACCTTCTCAGCTGTTAAGTCTCTGGGAACCATGTTTAGCCCAAAAGCATTCAGTGACTGCTCACCTGTCCTACCCCAAAGCACACAGACCTGCAGAACTCCTTCCACACCTTGCAGCAAACTTACAGCCTTGATAGATGTTGATGGGTTTTGTTCTTTTATTAGTAACATACCACAGGTGGAGAAATCAAGAGTGTCACTTACGTCTTGCAGCCTTGTATCATCAGGGGACAAGCCGGGTGAAAGTGCTCAGGCAATCTTAAGAATTGCACCTTATCCTCAAACTACAGAAGGAGGCAAAAAGCAGGGGACGGGACTCTTTCATGGCCCGAAATCTGGAAATCAGTTTAGCCTGAGCATGTGAGCAGGATGCATCAAGCAGGCATCAGTAGCTGGGTAATGAACAATGAAATGAAATTCCTGTGTTTCAGACCATCTAACTGGATGAACCTCACCATCTCTACTGGGCCAAATTTATGTTTAGTATAATTTCAGCGAGGCTCATGAAGTTAAGAGTGCCAAATTAGAGTGATTGCCTATCAACAGTGACTTTTGCTAAGACTGGCCGGCTGTGAGAATGGAAACCTCCGGTAAGGAGCAGTCCTGAGAGCCACCAGCATGTCCTGTGGACAACTTGAGCAGCTTTGAGACAGGGGACAGCTTTGAAGTCATTGAGGACTGGGTAAGCACGATTCCCGTTACCATGCTGCTTATACGAGCTTTTTGTTTTGGCTTCCACAGGCAGAGTGCCACTGGGAGAGATCACACTGAGCCAAAAAACTCTGTGTGTGCTTGCCTTAATTTTATTCTTTAGCCTTACATGATTTTCAGCAATTATCTAAATGTCTTCTTTTTATAATTACTATAAATTCAGGAAAACCACTGGTTGGGGATGGTGAGTGAACCCAGAAGAACATAACAAGGTGAATTAAACACCCACTATTCTTTGCTTGGGGGAGATTTTAAGCAGGGTTGACATCTTTATCCCTTCACTTGAGGCAGCTCAGGCAAAAAGAAGAGACGCAAATCGGTGTTAACTTGGGTGTTTCCTCCCTTTGATCATTCTGAGTCACTCAACCTTCATGTTCTTCTCTTGCTTCTTGGCAAGTGGCATGTCCAGTGGGGTGAACAATTCAGCTGTTAGCATTAGGGGTAGTTTTGGTTGTAGCAGTGCTCTAAGAAAGTCTTGGACCACAGGTGTAGGGAGCTCCCAAAATCCAGGGATCTCCAGCTGACACTTGTCCTTCACATCCTGTGGCTCCTCAACTTTTTTTTCAGCTTACGGTAAAAAGGTGCCTTTGTGGCAGACTTGCTCTGGGCTCCGAGAGGCAAAGTGGGCTGCTCTGACCCCAGCAACCCTCATTTGGAGGGTTCAGCACTGCTTCTGGCACTTTGCAGTGAAGCTACTGGTGCAGGGTGTTGGTTCTGTTATCCCGGAAAGGAGCTAGAGTGGATCCAGCCGCTTGTCTCTTGTCAAGGCAGGGGTGACAGCTGGCTGGCCATGGCAGGCTAAGGTGGCTTGAAGGATGAGCAGGATTGTAACTCTGTGTGTTTTCCTTACACCCCTGTTCTGGGAAGATGAAGGCATTCAGGTGGATGATGATGAGCAGCTTGGTAAGGATGTTTTATAATCAAATTATTCTTTATTTTTGTTGTAGGTTGAAAACTTAATCAGCCATCATAATGCGGGTTTAGTGCTGAATATTCCCCTCAAAACTCCTGACAGGTGAGTGAGCATTATGATTTTGGTTGAACAGTTCATTTGAGGTCATGCAGCAGGCTAAAGGAAATTCTGAAAGCAGAATTTGGAAGATCATGGCTCAAGGTGCAATGGACAAGGAGCTACCTATGAATTGAGACATACATTATGCACTGTCCTTTTAAAAAGGCACAAATATAACACCTTTAAATGCCCCATATGGCCAGGAATTCAGCTGTGGTTTATATTCTTGCTGTGTGAGAAAATCAGAACAGAGGTGTGTAGCACTTTATCCCTGTCTTATTAACAAGCAGTGGGAGAATGTCCTGCGAAATGTGAGCAGCTAATTTTAGGCGACAACATAGTTTAAGGTGCCAAGCCTTCCAAAAGGGGAAGGAATGTATATCCAACTAGACTGCCTTTAGCTCCAAGCTGCTCTAGGGCACTGGATGTTTATGCCACCTCCAGTACATTAAATCTTTTGTGTGGAGACATAATCCTTTGTTGTGACATTAGTAGAGGTAGCTGTTACGGAAATGATTGTGAAATATCTTGTCTTATTGAAGAGGAGAAGAAGGAGGTGCATCTGAGGTGGTTTGCACTGTGCTAATACTCTCCAGCCCCAAATCCCAAGGGGCTTTCCAAGCGCTAATTAATTAAGAGTCGGAGTTGTCTGTTTTCAGCAGTGGACAAACAGCCACATAGGGAGTGTGGAGGCTGATTTGGTGTTGCACAGGGACCTGAAAGGACCTGAGTAAAATGCAGGGCTTGATTCCCAGCTAAGATGCCCTACACTTGGAGGCAGGAAGGAAGGAGGCTGAATTTGAATGACCCACTACACACTCCCTATATTTTTCTTCATCTTCTGTCCTACTTCCCAGCACGCTCTGCTGGGATGTGATAGGGACTGTATGGCAGGGGGCATTCTGCATATGCTCCGGCCCCTTGCTTTATCTTGCCCCAAAGTAAGTACACAGATCTTGCACCATTTCTTCCCTGGAAAGGTCCCTGGCTCAAAGGCACAGCTCCATCTTTTTAAGGCCACTTCATGCGCAGCACAGAGGATTCCTGTCTGGTACCCAACCTGCTCTGTCACACCCCAGGCCAGCAAGGACTAAGAGTGCCCTCTGCTGCACTCCTTCTCCTCATCTTTCCACGGCAGCATTCCGCTTGCTGTTTGGGACTAAACAAAACAACTCATTTAATATACCAACCAACTCCTTCATATTCTAAAGGTCTTTTTGTGTGGGCTGTATAGAAGCCTCGATCTGTATTTCAGCAGCAAACAGAAAAGATCATGCCCCGAGATAAAAATCTATGATATCCTGCATCCATCCCGAGGCGCAAATAAAGCACTACAGGAAACTGCTGTCCTTTATCAATAACCTTCACCCCGTAGCTTTTCATTGCCTCGTAAAACAAGCAGCTCCTCATTGCAGGAGTTCAGACAGCAATCTTTATAGTCACAAAACTTTCGTTTCTCGGAGCTGGCAGCACTGAGCACTGGTGATGCATGGTCAGTTTTGGTACCTAATTGCGCCTAACAGCGCTGAACTTTCCATCGCTCCCTCCTGTTCAAAGGAAAAACATTGAGCACCACAAAGCTCTGCTTATTTAAGTCCTCAGCTCTTGCAGCCAAAAAGGAATGGATGTAGGTAGGGAAAGGGGGGGGGTTGTGTCAAGAAAGCTGGCCCAAACTTCACACTTTTGGAGTTAAAAAGAGGAAAAATTAAAAAATAATAATCCTGCTTTTACTGGGATTTGATTTACCCACGTGGAAAGTAACCAAGCTGCGGGCTGTGCTGGCAGCCCCGTAACCACCAGGGCCACAGGAATCTGCTCGTGTTCCCTGGAATTTGGACATTTTTTTGTTGCACCCATTTCAGCTTGCTTTCCAGATTGTCACTCAAGTGCGGGGCACGCCCCCTCCAGGAGGCTATTTAAAGAGGAGCTGGTGTGCAACTTTCTCTGAAGAGAGAGGAGAAACACCGAAGGAGAAGGAGTGAGTCAGTCGGCAGCCTGAACCCCCTTCCTTCCCTTTACTCGGGATGTCTGGCAACCTGGGGACAGTGACCTGGACCCTGTTCCTCCTCCTCCTTGCACCTGGCTGGGTACGTATTGCACTGCAGCAGCTCCGGTTGCTGGCTGGGCATTGCAGCTTCTTGCTTTGATGCATGCGAATGCTTTAGGCTGAATAATTCTTCCCAGCTGCCACCTGCCTCTGAAGGTTTCCGAGAGAAGGCTAGCTGTTAGCAGAGCAATGCAAATGCTCTATGTAACTAAATCATGCTCAGAGCTGCACCGCGCGTAACGCCTGTCACCTACGGATCTCAAAGCTCTTGGCAAATGCGAATGGATTTTGTTTCACTCCACTCTTGTGAGCTAGAAGCCAGCCCTGGTTTACAAGAGGGAAGAAGAGAACAGAGAGAGGTGAAGTTACTGAGTTCATGTCACTGCAACAAATAAAAGTCTTGTATCCCAGTTCCTTACCATCACCATCCTTCCCCAGCTGCCACTGAATCCACCCACGTGTTCCCAAAAACAGTGATCCCGAGGGGGAAGTTAGACTGCAGCCTCTCCAGAGCAGGATTTGTGCCTGGTTTTGTATTAATACAAGTGCTTGACAGAGCGGTTGATTCTGCTTTGGACTTTTGTGTGCTGTTACAGTGCCAGTAACAGCAGGAACATTGCTGCAGTCATTAATGTATCTAAATTGCACTAAGTGCCTTTTGGATCAGTGAAGAAATCGGGTTCACAGAGCCACTGTGCCTTGCCCGGCTTACTGTGCTGCTAGATGCAATAAACTTCTGGTTGATAAGGTCTGTTCGATTGCTCCTGGCAGCACCCAGCGTGTCCCAGCCCTTTCCTGCCAGGAAGGGTGTCCTGTGCGCCTAACGCTACTGTGATCTAAGGGTAATTTCTGTGATTTGGGATGGTCATCTTGATTCTTGCACTGCCCCAGCTTCAGCAGCGTCATATTGGTCATATAAACGATAGCAGTGAATCCCACCGCTATGACACTTTGTTATTACTCCAAGATGATGTCGTTTTCTCTAAACCTGCCGACTGCCTTGGAAATGGGACTTTTGACTTTCTTTGAGCTCTGAGAGTGATGTTTAGTGGATCAAGCAAGTAAACGAGAGCTGTTGCTCTTGAATCTGCCTCCTGTGTTGTTCAGAGGTGAGAGTAGAACCAGCATTGCTCGGAGTTATGTTTAGCTCTGCCAGGCTCAGCCTGGGCAAGTCTCTGTGCCTGTGCTCTCTGTCTGTGAAGTGGGCGTAGTGCTTCTTGTCTCTCGTAATGGACCGTAGTGCTTCTTGCCTCTCCTAAGAGGCCGTTGTACAATGTGCTGAGGGACATGGGTTAGTGGTGGTTTTGGCAGCGTTAGGTTTGTGGTTGGATTGGATGATCTTAAATGTCTCTTCCAACCTAGCTGATTCTATGATTCTATGTGCTGCAGCAACCTGGGGAAGGTGCCTTGAGAGCCTGTGATGGAGGGAGAGCCGGTATTATCCATGGTCATTCAGTGTTTGGAGTGTGTGAATAGCTGTGTTTTCACTGCTTTATCTACTGCCAGCCTCAGAGCGTGAAAGAGAACCAGTTACGCCTTTATTATATTACTTCTACCTTGCTCCCAAAGCAGTTTGCGAACAGCTAGCTCAGCTTCAAAACGCTCCTTTCCTGGCCCTTTGAATGAAGTCATGAACCCAAATGCGTTTTAAAAATCCTCTTTGGTTTGGCCCTCTTAGCTGGTTCCCTGGGCTCACGTGGACATGGACTGATCAGTCCTGATGATGCCACAGAACTGCTGCAGCGGTGTGAGTTCGTGTCCCCTGACTCGTGTCTTTCTGAGGGCATAGAGGGAAGAGTTTTTATGTGAATATGAAGCAGGAAGAACATTCTCACTTTTTCTTTCCCCCCAGGTAACTGGGTTCGGTGCTGGCAGTTGGGAGGAAGCTTGTTCTGGCTTGTCAGCTGAGCAGATGGGACCTGGGAGTCAGTGGTGGAGAACATGTATGGAGCACAGGCAAGGGGATCCCCTAGTCAGACTGATTGTATTCCAGTTGTGTCTGGGCCATCGCTCAGGGGCCCTCGGAATGGCAGATTCACACGTGGTGTTTGTGATCCGTGTGAGCGCTGCCAGCCAAGCCCGGAGCAGGGAGAGCTGATATTCCAGGCTTTAGCACTCTCTTACATCTAAAGCCTTGATCTCTAATACTGGCTCTGTTCTGCTGCTCTGGAAGTTCACAGAAATGCACTGCCGCCTCAACAGAAACAAGGTGAACTTGCAGTTAGGATCCTGCTCAGTGAAGGTGAAAGTGTAATTTTGGGGACAGACCCTTCTGCAGAGGGGAAGAAAATTAAATGTTCTCTAAGTTGAATCCCTCCGCACCCAGGTCGGTGGCATGTTATGTGGAAATGCTGGTCTTTGTGGAACGTATGGGTCTGTACCAAAGCCCTGGATGCAAGTCCTTGCAGTTCTTTGGGATAGTTTGGGCTGTTGCCACACTCTATTAAAACAACTCCTAGAAGCAGTCTTTCAAAATAATGCAGGGTGGGGGTGCTCCAGGCAAATCCAATATAATCTATTATTTAGCCTATTTGAAATTGCTGTGGAAGCAAATTAAGTAATGGAGAACTCTACAAAGTTGGTTCAACGTTGACTTTCTACCAGTTGTTCCCAACTCAAGAAATTCCCCTTGCCAGCCAGTTATTCAGTGCTCACTGTTGAGTGTGTGTGAGCCAAAAAAGATTTCAGCTCATTCTCTCCTCTCTTGGGCTCATGAGAGGAGCAGGAGGTATGAATAGCACGAGCTGACTTTGCTCAGTAATAAAACAAGCAAACAGAAGTCCCAACACACCCTGGGACCAGGTGGACTGGGTGATGGAAAGGCACGTCTGAGCTGACTGATTGGAAAATCTTGAAGTATTGAAAAGAGCCCTGCAAATATGGATGAATTGGGCCTTTTGAGCTGTGCTTGTGCTCACAGGTGGGGGAAATGAGGCACAGCAGAGGTAGGGGTGCAGAGTCACCCAGCAGGTCTCCCGATACGTCGGAGATCTGAATCCAGATGTTCCTGTGCTGAAAAGCGGCCATAATATAATGAGGAAGTGAAGCTGATTGAAAATAGAAGGTAAAACCAGGTGGTCTAGTTTCTTTGGGTGAGTTATTAAAGTAAATAAACAGCACCAACCATGATTAATGAAGGCGAGAAAGAAAACTGGGTTGGATTTAATTCCATTGCTTTCTCTGTTATACTGAAAGAGGTTGTTTTGGTTTGTTTTTCAGTAGGAGAGCTATTTTGAGAGTGTTTCTTTATATGGCCTGTGGCTGACACTGCATTGGAAAATGCTTGTTGTCATTATTTTTTTTAAGTGCATGGATTGCATCTTAATATAGGTCCTGTGTTAGGAACGCTGTGCCTCTTTTATGATCTCATGTACCCCCCACCCACTCATCCATGGTTGAATAACACGTCTTTTTGGCAGCTGCAGTGGTTGCATACATGAAAAACAGTAGGAAAGCGTTCCTGTATTTTTAGCGTCTTTTAATGCACTTCAGCAGTTGGGAAGAGATCCCTGTGACATGCCAGCTCCCAGCGAGTGGCTCTGAGACTGCCGTCTGAGAACAGCTGGGCTACAGGCAGGAGAGGCTTGTTTCCAAAATACTTTGCGCTGGAGTTTTCAAGGAGAATTACGCTGATTCCTGCTGAGCAGGGTGAGACTCTGGGAGGACTCGTGAATTAAGACTTAGACTGATGCCTGTCCTACACCATACTGTGCTGATTGTTACAGAAACACAAAGCAGTTGGCATCTTCTGACCCCATGTGAGCTAAAGTCAGAGCAGCTGTTTTGAGCAACAGTCAAAACAGCTGGAAAAGTTTTACTACTGTTATTGGTGACAAACACAATATCCAAGGAAGCTGTTTCACAAGCGAGGGCTGGATGGGATACAACAAGTGCAAACAGAGCTGCAGCGAGATATTTTTTGGCCTCTGTTCCAGGTGTTCCCCCCCTCCCACCTGCTCCCAGGCTCTTTCCAGCTGCTGCAGCTCCTCTCCCTGGGTGGCAGTGGCCGGGTCTGGCAGTGGAGCTGTGAGGGGTCTGCCCTGTTGGGTCTTTTCATCTCCCGCTCACAGCAATACAGGATCCCAAAGCGTTCTGCTGGCATCATCTACGTGTGAGGGCTGTATCAGCCCTGCGGCGGCAGCTGCCCCTGGGGTGGGAGCTGACCTGTGTCCAGCAGCACACAGCATCTGAGCACGGCAAATGGGAGTAAGTGCTCTTGCATCCCTCTGAACTACCTGGAGAATTTTAGCGGGCAGAAGCTGAGCAGAAAACCAGGCTAGAGTTAGCACACTGATGTTTCTGACGAGATACCAGAGGATCTTTCCAGACCATATGCTCTGCACCTTTCACAGTTGTGGTTTGACATCTTGCCCAAATCTGGGCACATCCAGAGCTGAGGCTAGTGTATCTGCTCCAAGCTGATTCAGGACAAGGATGCCTCAGACTGAGTTATTGGAGTGTTTGAAACATCCTGGGTTTTCCGGAGAAGGTGTAACCCTCCTTCAGACATAGCCTGACCTCTGTTTTACATCTGAAGTGGAATAAAAGGCAAGGGTGGGTTTCAAGAGGTGGCCAGCACTTCTGAAGTGCTGCCAAGCGGGGCAGCTGTAGACTCAGGAGGTCCTGAGGAAGGTTGGTTACGCTGCATTCCCTAGAGAGGAGAGAGAAGAGGACACATCTCTGGGAATAACGAAGAAAGTGTGAGATCCAGGGGAGAAAATGGGACTCGGGAGCCTTTGGGTCAGTTTTCAGCACTGGCTGACTTTGGGCAAGTCCTTTCACTATGCGCCTCGCTTTTTCCATCTTCGGACTGGGTCTAATGACGCTGCTGCAGAGTGCTTTGATGTTTTCTCCTGAGCAGTGCTATGTAAGAGCTGGGAATTGCTTACTGTTAATAATTACTCTTTTATTGCTTCCAGGGAAGTGGGGGGCTGAGCTGTGCATGGGAGTCCAAGCTACTGGTTGTCCTCTTTGTTTTGGCCCTGCTTCCCAGCGGCATTTTTTTTTTCCCTTGAGCTCCAGATGAGTTAGGGATGAGAAAAAGCTTAGTCTTGTGAGTCCTCGGGAGCTGCATGCACATGCTCTGCAGCAGGGCTCGCCGGTGGAGGGTGAAGTCGGTCTTCCCTCCTCTTGATGGGGTGCCTGTGCTTGAAGCAGAATCGTGTTTTTCATTTCTCTGCCTAGCTGGTTTGTGGGAGACTCATTCTCTCCATGGCTTGTCTGCCCTCCAGGTAGAACCACAGGCCTGCACGTATCCATGCCAGTGTCCCTCCCAGCCTCTGCAGTGCCCCGCTGGCACCAGCCACGTGTTGGATGCCTGTGGTTGCTGCAAGGTGTGTGCCAGGCAGCTTGGCGAGCTCTGTTCCCTGCAGAAACCCTGTGATCATCACAAAGGACTCTACTGCGACTTCTCCAAAATCCACAGAGGCAGCGGGATCTGCTTAGGTGAGAGCTGTATGTTGTGTTATTGTGCAGTTTTCTTGTGGCCCCTTCAGCCCTCTGCCTGCAGACCTCCCAGAAAAACCATGGCATCGTCAGAATTTCCTGTAGTGCTTGGAGCTTCTTCCAGCATCACGTTGCGAGATTGGTGCCAGCCCTGCGAGCCAACAGATTCACTGATACCAATACACACGCAACCTACTTCCCCCTGCAGCGAAGGATGTTTCCAAAGGCACGAGTCGGGGTTTGGGACTTTGTTCCTGTGACATAGTTAGGAGACATCCTCTGGCCCTATAGTGCCTGTGGGTAAATATCTGGACTTTTACTGGAAAGTACAGTTGCTGGGAAAATCTCACCCAAAATCTCACTGCCTTGCATTGGAGATTGGCATTTTGCACTCAACTGCTTACATGCAAGAGGCATACCGTATTTCTGGCTTTAGCTGAACAACTCGTTTGCAAAATGACGTATATGTAGAACATGAGTATTACTGAGCCAGGTAAATACAAATGCAGACCTGTTTTCTCTCCTGGCGCCTCTTTTCAGCCAGAAAAGAAAAATATTTTTGATTTTTTGTTTTTGTTTAGTAGCTATTTTTAAAGCATACAAAAATTATTTTGGTGTAGAAGAAAAAAAAGTATGACTCCTCTGCCTCTGGCTCTGCCAGGAGCTGACCATTTTTTCAATTCAAGCTTTTCAAAATAGGCATGAAGACACGAGGGCTGGAAAGGTGACGTGAATGCTTTGGGAAGCGTTCAGCCACTGCACGGGGCATCTCTGGAAATGCTCTGGCAGCCATACCACTCGCACCACCTCGAGACAGGGCCGTTTGGGGTAGAACTGCACTGTTTTCCAGTGCTGGGATCGCATAGAATTTTTTTTACTCTCACGAATAAATTTAACTCGCAGAAGGTGTTTTCTCCTTTCTTTTGAGAATTTTTTATAAGTTGTTTAATTTTCCTCCCCCAGTTATTGGGATCTTTAGAAGGCACATGAGCTTCCTAGTACTTTCTGTAGGCTGATTGAAGCTTAATAAGGTAAACGTAGGTGTAATAACATCCAGCAGGTGTAATCCATAAACTGCCTAATTAAGACTGGAAATGAGGTGTATGTTTGTAGAGTAAAGGTAGCTAAATCACTGGAACAACTTACTTGGGAGTGTGGAGGCGTCTCCATCTCGAAGACTTCACATGAAGACTGGACACCTTTCTAAAGAAAGTGCTTCATATTCACCATGACATATGGGTTTGATCCAAAGATTTCGGAGTGAGAGTCCCAGATCCCTGCTGTGCAGAAAATCAGACTTCCTGCCTTTAAGTGAGAAATGAAGATTTTCATGGCAAAAATCCCAGATGAACTTAGACCAGGATATCTCCTGAAATTAGACTGAAGGTTTGGGACATAGTGTCCTTGGGTGATACTTTTGTGGTGTCTGCACCGATCTCGTGGGAGATGGGTTTATTTGGAGGTGGTGAAGGAAGCTGAAGGTGGAGCGATGAATCGAATGAAAGGAAAGATCAGTGTTTGTGAATAGAGAAGAGAGGACTTACAGGGATCCAAATGAGACAGGTGTGATGGGAGCAGAAAGGAGCAGACGGGTGTTCAGGTGTCATGGGAGAAGCTTCTAGGTTGGGTACCAGCCTGAAGGCCATGTCAGAAGAGACAGGAAGGGAACCATCAAAGTGAAAATTGCTGTATATTTGTTTAGTATTATCACAGTATGTAGCGTTTCATCTATTGCAGAGGAATTCATCCCTTCTTGCAGAGACACTGGAGTATCAGAAAGGTAGAGATCATCCCGTAGTAACTCTAGAGCAGGAGAGGGTGGTGGGGTGGCCTGGGTGGGTGCAGGGAGCTGGCAGAGCTGCGGCGACTGCAGCGGCTCGCTTGAGCTCTGCCATATTCCCTGCAGAAAAGGGCAAAAGTCTCCTTGGCTGAGCTTGGTGTTTGGAGGCGGGAGGTGGCAGTGGTGCCAAGCGGAGCTGATAAATAAAGAGTCCTCTCACTCCACTGGCGCAATCTGTTTTGGTGCTTTAATTGGATCAGGTCAATGGGAAAGTGAGGTCATTGTAGGGTAACGAAGGGCATGACAAAACGATTGAGTTTTGAAAACATAATAAAACCCCTGAGCAGGCTGCCATTCCTTGGGTGGGGAGGAGCGCTGCAGAGGGAACAGCACAATCGGTTCATGGGGAAGGGAGAGGGCTCAGGCTAAAAAACAGTGAAAGAGGATTTAAAAATAAGTATGAATGGTTGTGTGGAGGGAAAGTGGATGGCTTCCACTTTGATGGAAAAAGTGAGGATTTTGAAACTTCTAAGTAGGAGCACAGGAGTATTTTTATACCAATGGTATTGAAAAGAGTTGCAAGTTGAGATCCAGCTCTGGTTAGAAGCAAGGCATTAGCAGCCCGGAAGGATTTGTGTCCCCTCAAGGAATAGGTGGGATGGAAAGAGGCTCTTGCTCCTTGTTTGGTCCAAACACTTTCTGTCTGAGACAATGTTCCACGTGCGAGCAGGACTAAGGGGAAAATAGATCAGGTTTCCTGGTAAGCCTCCGCGAGCAGCCAAGAATCCTTCATTTTGGTAACTTCCCAATAGAGGTTTGCATGGATTTTTTTTGTTTTTTTTTAAGGGTCAGGATTGCAGAAAGCAGCAGCTGATGAGAACTGTCCAAAAGCAGGATTTCTCTCCTGTGAACAACTCCGAGATTTCAACATTTCATTTTGGGCTGAAAGAAAAAAAAAAAAAAATTAAAAGAAAAATCTCAAAACTTTCCACGAGTTATTTAGAATACTCGTTTGGCTGTGTCAAAACTTTCCACTTCCATTATATCAAAAATGTTTCATCTTGATCTTTATAGTATCTAAAACAATTACCCGAGCAAAATGCTTCCCCCTATGGATACTGTCCAACAAGTATTTTGGTTGAGCTATTGTAAGAGCATAAAGGAAATCTTTGATATCAAATTGAAATGCTTCAGTTGTTTCTCATTGAAAACATTCCTCACATTGATCTGTGCCTGCACAACTCCTAATCAAGCAAGAGTTTTGTGCTGGAAAACTTACACTGGAAAAAATTTTGGCTGATACAGACTTATGAACTTGTGAGCATTGCTCGCACCCGCAGACTGCATATTGCTCCTGTGTGTCAGATAGTGTCGCGTCTCCTTTTTTGCTCATTTAAGTTTTATTGGGAAGAAGTGAAAGACTCGTGGGAGGGCTGGAGATGAGAGATCTGGAGATCAGAACAGAGAGAAATAGAAAAAGTTGTGGCTGGAAGGAAGAAGAGATTCATGCATGACAGAGGAGCCAAAAAGGCCATAAAGCCCAAGTGTTATTTTCCTTTTGAAGGTACTGTTAGACATGTGGGGAACCAACTGCTCTTAGCAGAGTGTTGCCTTTTAGTCTCCGAGGACTAACGAGGAGAAAAGCGGCTGGCTCACGTGTGGTGTCAGGAATGCATCTTGCACAACAGCGCTGACTGGGGCGCTCTCTGAGCAGACGGGCAGACCTCTGCCTGCGGAACAGCCTGTTTACAAGCTGTAGAGACACAGTCCCGCTCCATAGCTCATCCAAGTGGAGAAGAGATTTTTCTAGAGAACTTTGGGAGGTCTAGCACAGCTGGAGCCAACTTCTAAATATCCATGTCAGGAATAGCCTTGGGTCCAGGGAGCCAAATATGAAATGTGCCAACTTCTGCTGCATCCAGCACTGGGATGGCAGAGCAGGGGAGAGTCTGCGAGTGGGCACTTGTCCCTCACCAAGAGCCCTGTCACCCCCTGAGACAGAGACCGTGCTGCCAGTCCTGCACCATCTCCTCAGCTTCTCCTCCTTCCCACAGCTCACGAGGGCGCAACTTGCGACCTGCTGGGCAAGATCTACCACAACGGGGAGAGCTTCCAGCCCACCTGCAAGTTGCAGTGCATCTGCATGGATGGGGCCATCGGCTGCATCCCCCTCTGCTCCGACGACCTGCGGCTGCCGTCCCCCGAGTGCCCCAACCCCCGGCGGGTGAAGTTTCGCAATAAGTGCTGCGAAGAGTGGATCTGCGAGGAGGGCAGTGAGGAAAACCGCTTCGAAACAGCCATGGCGGGTGAGTGAGGGGCAGATGTGACAGGGCCGGGAGCTGTTTGCTGGGGAAGAGGGGTGGATCCAAAATGCTTTTGGACTGGGGCCCTAAGTCACATCTGGTTTGGAACTGGTGGTGACTGCTCACTTTGTGCACTGTCGTGTGGGTACCAAGCATTGAACTCCAGACCCATTAGAGCGAGACCTTAGCGATGCTGCACGGAGGCTCGCACAGCCTCTGCTATCGCAGCAGAACTGGCTGGAGCTGGGCTGTGGTAGGAAATGGCCCCATGCTTGCCTGTGTCCTCCTCCTGCTGAGAGGCTGAGTAGCTCACGGGATGGATCGGACCTTTGCTACTGTTCCTGATGAGTTAGACCAAGTTGGGAGCAGCCACGGAGCTGCCACACTGTGTCCCAAGCCCTGAACCTTGCCTTGTGTCTCTTCCGCATGGCTCAGTTTTCAGGGAGGATCCAGCAAGCAAGCCAGAGCTGAATAACCTGCAGGAGAACTGCTTGGTGCAGACTACTGAGTGGAGTGCTTGTTCCAAGAGCTGCGGCATGGGCATCTCTGCCCGAGTAACCAACGACAACCCCCAGTGCCGCCTGGAGAAGGAGACTCGGCTCTGCATGGTCCGGCCCTGCGACTTCCCCATGGAGAAAACCAAGGTACTGGGCTTGGGGAGAGGGGACACGACACCATGAATGCCAGTGACAACCTAGTTAGCTGCTTGTCAGGCATGAGCCTGTCTCTGTGCTTCCACCTTTTCCATGTCCTACTGCCCAGCGATAGAGATAGAGCACAGGGCTAGGTGGACCTTTCATCTGATTGTCATGTCCTTGTTAACCCATCTGCTCTCTCCCTAGAAGGGGAAGAAGTGTGTGCGGACCCCAAAGCCACGCCAGAGCCTCCACTTTGAATTTTCGGGCTGCACCAGCACCCATTCCTACCGGCCCAAGTTCTGCGGCAGCTGCACAGATGGCCGCTGCTGCACCCCGTATGTCACCAGCACCGTGGAGGTGGAGTTCCGCTGCCCCGAGGGGGACTTCTTCCAGCGGAAGATGATGTTCATCAAGATATGCTCCTGCCACTATGACTGCCCCCGAGACAACGACATCTTCCTGGCCACCTATCACCGGAGGATGATTGGAGACCACGTCAAGACAGAGAGGCAGTAGTCCTCTCTGTGCCAGATCCACAGGCCAAGGTGTCAAGAGGGCTCTGCAGCGCTTTTGTGGCTGTGTCCCAGGACGATGCAGCCTTTTCCCCCTCTGTGAGGGGCTGTGCTCTTCAGAACAGCACCGTTTGCCACCAGTGGTCCCAGTGGCCTTGCTAACGAGCCGAGGTGCAGGAGGGGAACAGCCCCATCTGCCCCAGGCTCCTGACCTTCACCCATGGTGGTGCAACGGTCAGTGAAGGAATCAGAAACAGGCTTGAGCTGCAAACTTGATCCATGTTCCTACTGACCAGATGGGAGAGTGGATCAAAGCTGCGTGGCTCCAGCCTGTCTCCAGCTGAGAGCACAGCGGGTACGATTCCCCATGGCCACTGGCCTGCCAAAACCACGTGGCGAACCCAGAGCATGAGACAGGGGAAGCCAGGAGGCCTCAGCTAAAGCCAAGCTCTGCAGCCTGCTTTCCAGCAGAGCGGGGCTCTGCTGCGTGTTGATGCAAAGCTTCTCGGTGAGGAAAGTGGTCCTGGCCCTGTGCTGGGCTCCTGCTGAGCTTTTCAATTATTTTTGGCTAATTGGATCCAACAAGTTGGCAAAAGCTCTTCCCCATCCTTGTGCCCACCTTTCACCCTCCCACATGCTTTTCCGTCAGCAGCTTTGTTCCAGATCAGTTTGCTCCTGGAGAGGTTGGATCATCTCCTGGTTGACCCGTTCTCTGGGAAGCTCAAGGCTGGGCTGCCTTTTTTCCCCCGTTAAATTCCTTTCAGCCTTGTGTGCCAGTGAGGGTGACAGCGAAGACAAGGACACAGTGAGTTGTGTAGTGTCACTGCAGGAGACAGAGCGTGGCTCAGGGCCTCCTGCAGAAGATCTGAGCCCAGGAAGGGGGTTCTCGACAGAAGAAAGGATCCAGCCAGGCTGTAGCTTTGCCTCCGGTGCTGGCAGGGCAGTGTTCCCTGGGGCCTGTTTCAGACCCAAGGAGCTCTTCCAGTGGGAAATGGGGGTAAGCCAGGCTGCCAGTCTGAAACACGTTCCCTGCGGGTGCTGCTCCTGGCAGTTCTTAGTGCCGTGGTGCACGTGTCCTATTGTGCCTTTCGGTAATCTCTTCAGAAATGGCTCTGGGGTGGGAGAGGGGCTGGACTGCACTGGCTCACACATCCACAGTGGGGCTGCAGCTACATTTCAGCACCAGAGTCTTTGCTGGTGGGTCGTAAGTTGGAGGAACACCATTCAGCTCGGGCCTCCCCAGGGAGTTTAAGGCACCGGGGCAAGAAAAACACCTGTATTTGTAACTGGAGCAGATCTCTGGAGTTACGGAGGCAGTGGCACGGAAGGCTGCATGGTGCTGGGGTCTCCAGCGGTGGGATTCCCTTCTTGCCACAGGCTTGTGCAGAGTCTCTCTGCCGTTAAGGATGTGCTGATTGCCGGCCTGTAGCTCCAGCAGAGGCCACCAGCGCAGGAACCGACCCTTAAGCCCCCAGCCCGGCTGGCACAGCCAGCAGTGACGCAGCCCCGTGCACCTGGGCAGCTCCATGAAGTCTTCTCAGTTGTGTTTAGTCTCTGCTGATTTTAGCAGAAACATCCAGGTAAAGGTGCAATCTTGAGCCTTGAATCCTTCCTGCCTTTCACCCCTGGAAATCACGGTGAATTCCTGTCGCAGCCGGGCAGGAGCGGGGGCCATGCTGCAGCACGGAGGCTTTACCCCACCACAACTCCCACCCCAAAGCAGAACCTGGCGCTGGAAGAAGGTCCCAGCTGTCATTAAAGGCTGCCCTGTGGCCGTCGCTCCGCTGAAGAGGGTCTCGTCGTCTCAGCCCCTCTTTTCTTGCTCTCTCAGCCTGCGGAAGCTCATGAGCCTTCAGCCTCCTGTTACCTGTAATCAATTTGAACTGTAAATAATTTATCTGATGCTGGTTTTTTTTTTTTTTTGGTTTTTTTTTTTTTTTTTTTTAAAAAAAAAAAGATTGACTTAATGTGCTGTAAAGTTCCTCTGATTTCAGAAGATTTTCTGCTTCAGGAGTTAAACTTTGTAGGTTTTGCAATGCAGATGTCATTTTATCAATATCACTTTCCAGTGTGGACAAGCCCTTAGGGAGCACATTAAAATCACTAAATCCACTTTTACTTCCATGTTCTCCCTGCTTGCAGCATTGTAAACTGCAGTTATTCCTGAAGAGCTTTTTTTTCAGTGGAAANTTTTTTGTGGTTTTTTTTTTTTTTTTTTTTGTTTTTTTGTTTTTAAAGGCCTGTGTACCATTCTTGTATCCTTTTAGCACAGCTTTGCTCGGGGCCTCTTCTCCTCTTGCCTTCCAGGTCGGCTCTGAACTTTTCTCCTGCCGTTTACCCGGCTTCTGAGTGTAAAACTACGCTGAGGTTGCACTTTACTCAATGCTAATAAATATCTCTTTATTTTTTATATCCCTGGCAGCATCCGTCTGTGCAAGGCTCCTGCCTGGCTTCCCCTCCGGACTTTCCCCAGTGCCACCAGCTTGCAGGAACCCTCTGCAAAGCTGATGCCTGGGTGTGGAGGGGGGTCCCGGGGCCGGGGGGGGTGGGTGTACCCGTTCCCCCTCCTAAATAGCAGTGGGGCCGGTGTTAGTGTCTCACCTTTGCAGCCGACAAAGTGCAGCTTCTGCCCTGGGGGGGGCGCCACAAGTGGAGCCCCCCCTCCGCCTGCTTAAGGACCCACAAGTCCTTAATACACATGTGAGCAGAAGTCGGCGATAACGGAGCCAGAACGCAAGGGGCTTTGCAGTGGCTTACTAGCTTACGCATTCATCCCTCTCGCATCGCATTAGCCAGGGGCTCCCCCTTCTCCCACCCCTGCGCAGCAGCGGGGGAAGAGACGCTCTTCCTCCCCTAGACCCCCCGTGCGGCCCCTACAGACCTCTCGAGCCCCTGTGGACCCTCCGAAAGCCCGTAGCGCTTCCCTAGAGCCCCTAGAGTCCCCATGCAGCCCCTACAGACCTCTTGAGCCCCTGTGGACCCTCCCAAAGCCTGTACAACTTCTCTAGAGCCCCTAGAGCCACCATGCGGCCCCTACAGAACTCTCGATCCACTGTGGACCCTATCAAAGGCCGTAGGGATTCCCTAGAGCCCTTAGAGATCCTGTGAAGCCCTTACACACCTTCCGAGCCCCTGTGGACCCTCCCAAAGCCCATAGGGATTCCCTAGAGGCCCTAGAGCCCCCATGTGACCCCTACACACCTCCCGAGTCCCTGTGGACCCTACCAAAGCCCGTAGGGATTCCCTAGAGCCCTTAGAGATCCTGTGAAGCCCTTACACACCTTCCGAGCCCCTGTGGACCCCCGAAAGCCTGTAGGGATTCCCTAGACCCCCTAGAGTCCCTGTGCAGCCCCTACAGACCTCTCGAGCCCCTGTGGACCCTCACAAACCCTGTATGGGTTCCCTAGAGTCCCCGAGTAGACCCTACAGACCTCCGGAGCCCCTATGGACCCTCCCAAAGGCCATATAGATTCTCTAGAGGCCCTAGAGCCCCTATGCAGCCCCTACAAACCTCTGAAGGTTCTATGGACAGTCCAGAATTCCATATGGATCCCCTAGAGTCCCTATAGTCCTAGTGCAGTTCCTATAGACCACCATTGCTTATTTCCCGTGTCCTTTGGTCTCCCTTTCCTTCTTATTTCTTTCAACCCCTTTCCCCTCCTTTCTCCCTACCCATATTTACCCTTTCCCCCCCACTGTCCTCTGTTCCCTTTTTTTCCTTTCTCACTCCAGTTCCATGTCCCTCCTTTCTGCCTTAGTCCCGTCCCCCCCCACCCACATCACCTGTCACTACTTACCATCTCTATGTCCTTCTGGGCCTCCTCCTGCTTTTCTCTTTCCTTTTCTCCCTCTATCCTGCTGCCTTCAGGGACTGAGCCCTGGAGCCGGGCTTTCTTATGGCCATGAAGGAACGAACTCTTCCTGCCTCCCCTGTGGCCCTGGAGATGTTGGCAGCCCCTGGGTGCAGAACTGGTGGCAGTGGCTGTGCTGGGGGGCTTTGGCCATAGCCCCTGCTCCCACTGGGCTCCAGCTGGGGCTGGGGCTGCCCAGGTGGGACCTATCGGGTGGGGCTGGGTGGGGCCAAGGTTTTAAAAAGGATGAGGGTGNTGGGAAGCCTCCTGGAAGAGGAGTTTAATAGGATGCTTTTTTTATATATATATACATTTTTGTACTGCAGGTGCGCTGCGCTTTGTGGGATTTCCGACTTTCCTGAAGATGGGACTTTGGTTTTTCCCCTCGTGCTGCCCTGTGCTGGGTGAGCGTCTGATATCGTTTCTCTTGATAGGGCTGCTGCTGAGATGATCTAGCAGGGGTTGGGGGGAGCGTCTTGTAGACATCTGGAGAGGGACTTCCAGCATTTCTAAAGCAAGCAGAAGGCGTAGTGTCTTTCTAGTGATGGGAGGGATCATTGCCTTTCCCCCACGGCCTTCCCAGTCCCGTTTCCTTGCTTTCTCCCTTCCTTCCCGTGTCACTCTGTCCCCCTCTGTCACCCTTTCCCCTTTCTTTCCTGTTACCCTCCTTTCCCCATTTTCCCCCCATGCCTTTTCCCCTTTCTTTCCCACTAATCCCCTTTTCGCCTTTCTTCCCCCCACCTTGTCCCATATTTCCTTTTTCTCATTTCTTTTCCCTTTCTTTCCCCCCTGCACCTACTTTTCCCTTTCATCCCCCCATTCCCAATCCACCCTTTCTGCCTTTCTTTCCCCATCACCTCCCACTTTCCCCTTTATTTCCACCTGCCCTGTCCACCATTTCCCCTTTTTTCCCTTCCTTTGTCCCCTGTTCCCCTTTCCCTTATATTCCCCCTGTGCCCCCTTCCCCTTTCTTAGCTC
>VYXH01006656.1:8656-21784 GCA_013397275.1 Burhinus bistriatus
CTGGTCCAGAAATGACCACAACAGTGGGGCTTCCCTGCCATATCCACAGAGACTGTCTAGATGTCTGTGGGTTGGATTCAACCGAGAATGTGTGCTCTTGACCAAATACATATAATTTGACCACGACTTCAGGAAGTTTCCAACAGCTATTCTCTCATCTGTTCCTCTGCCAAGCTTTAATAAAGGGAAGGGATTTCAGTTACTCAAAATGTTAAGATGAGCAGCAGTGAGTATAACTCTCTGGATATTACATATATATATATGGGGATATTATACCCCTGCAGCATCAACTGTGTCGTCCTGCTGGATACAAGCTAGCTGCCTGCTCTATCCAAAATCTCTTTGGTCAGAGTGCATGGGAGATAAAAGAAACGAGCTGTTCCCATATGCAACAGACAGACAAAATCTATCATCTATCAAAATTAAAAAGCAATTAGCCACATTGTCAGGATTATCTAGGACACGAGGTGCAAAACACAGAGGCAACAGAGTGAATGCAGCAACTTGCTGACATGGAAAGGCACACCAATGGATTAACTGAAGAAATTTAGCATTCCAGCAGCAAAAATGAAATGTAATCCATATCCTACTTTACTATTTGTTGATTTATTCTAGTTTACCAATGTACTGGCCCATACAAAACTCTACCTCAGGGATTCAATATCTGTGGGACTCTGGTAAATCTTTATTAAGTATAAAGCTGATCTAAGGAAGGCTGAGTTGGATCTCGTCTTCAATCCATTCCTGGTTATAGGGTGGGCCTCTGTGCTTTCCACTCAATGTATGTTGAAGCATTTATCTGGGGACTTGCAAGCCAAACCCAATGGCTGATCATCTAAGGTTAGGAGATGGAGCAACCACGTTCTCGTAAGAAGTTCCAAGCCAGTGGTTATCTACGGTGACAGAGAAATCATGCCAGATGTGATTTTATAGCAGGATTGACAGTGCATGCACAAAACAGACAACTGCTATGGGCAGTGGCTTGCTAGGGTGAGGGAAACAGGCATTTTTTCCATGCCACAGTGCTGGCACCCCAGGGTAGGAACTGGAGAGCAAGTTAAGAGCGAGCATGGGCCCCAGTGAGGAGCAGCACCTCCCATACCCCCAGCCCAGCACCCCAGCCACAGCAGCACACCCGAGTCTGCAGAGCTTCTCCCTGGACAAAGTTGGCTAGCCTACATGCATTGGGACAACAAAATCTAATTTTCCCTGAGCTGCTGAAGAGCCCTGCACCAGCTGTTCTTTAAATAAAGGGACTATCTGTGGGGGAGCAGAAAGGAATGCAGAAGTCACAAGTGTCCCTGGAGCAGTGGAGGAGCACAACCACCACAAAATGGCCCGGTGATGGTTAATGGCAGTTGGCCAGAGCTTTGTTCCTACTCTCCTTACCAAAGATGGGTCAGATGTTTCCAGCCAGATCATCTCTGATATAGAAACTTCATTTTTCCAATCACAGTAATTGTTTGTATCCTGCCATTATACATGAAGTTTTAAAGGATCTCTGATTTTAATTTTCTACATAACATTTCATTTTCAGATGTACTGCCAAAACCACAAACACAAAACCAAAAGAATATAAATAATGAAACTATGTATTCCATGTCTGAATTAAGACTATGCTATTTATTCATCTGCATTTAGAAGCAAATTATTTTCTACATCATTTTTATTTGAAAAAATATGTAAATCCTCTTGTCATTAAAAAAAAAAAATATATTATTTTATGCTTGACATAAAAATACCTGCTTCTGGACTGAACAGAAAAAGCTTAATTCCATCAAGCTGCTATCACAGGCTATGCCATAAGTGCATGTCTTGACTGAATTACAGCTTTTCAGTTCCTTTCCATCATTTACTCCATCAAAGATATTTCTAAAAAGAAAATCTTGCCTTCATCCAAAAATAAATCTGGCTGAAAACAACTCCAGAGACATCCACAAGAAGTCATTAAATAATGAGGTCTGGAAGCAGCTGCCAAGCATAAGAAAGCTCAAACAGAGCATGGATTTTGATCATTATGGTCCCTACTACCACCTCACCAAGGGCCTGGACAGATTTGGGTTCTGAGATCACACAGGAGGCACAACACTTTGCAAAAGCCTAGATGCAAAATTTCCTTCATGTGGAAAAACTCGCAGGGGACTTCCATGGAGAACTCCCCAGGAAAATCTTTACAATCTGTACTTTCACAAATACTTGAAGACTTGGCTTGGCATCCTCAATAACTCTAATCCTAGAGGCCAAATTTCACTCTCACTCGCACAAAAGAAAAATCTGGATTATTCTAGTGATGCCAACCAGCAGTCTTGAGGGTGATGTCCATGACAGGACACAGGCAGTTTCCCCTGCAACCCAAGCAAGTGCCCCTTGGAATGTAGCGAGGGACCACTGATGGCATTAAACTTGCTGACTGCCAAAGATCATTTGATTTATTACTGAACTGTCAATATGAGTTCTGGCACCAGTCCTCAAATAAGCCAGCTGCACATCGCCAGTTCTTTTATTTCTATTTTGCAAGCAGGATCAAAATCTGACCCTGCTTCTATTTTCTTTCAAAGCACTGCACAGACCTTGAGTGTATGTGTTTTCTGTCACAGGCAATCCCTCTGAAATGTGGTAGGTAAGTAGAAATGCACTGTCTTTTCGTGGAAGTCAATATAAATTAATTTCTCAAAGCCTTCACACAGGAAGAGATACAAAATTCAGATTTATCAAAACAATGTCAGTATCAGTATGAGAAAGCTGTAGGCAGTGTCACTGCCCCTTTACTGGTGAGTTACCACCAGCTGCTGCTGTAGGAGATGAGTTGGCCACCTTCTGCTGGATGACAACACTGCTCCCATCTCCTCCCCGGGCAGAAGATATGTCCTCCAAGAACCTAAGCTACCTCCTGGGATGAGGGCTGTTTGTGGATGCACAACACTGTCAGACGCAGTCAGCAGTTACCCATTTTTATTATTGTAATAAATTATTACTCATTTTCATATGCCTTTGATTTGGGAGTTTCAAGACAGTGCTCAGAGAAAACCACCTAACGGAGTCATTCAAGCCTAACCAGAAATTGCTGGAAACATTAAGGGCAATTTATTCTTGCAAGATTATCAAGGCTAATTTTGCAGCCCTAAGAAGTTCAGAGGTAATTTGGACTAATTCAAAATGCTGGATGCTTCTGCAAAACAATCAGTAAAAGAGATCTCTGCTTTCAGTAGGCACAAGTTACCACTACATAGGAAGAGATTGTGCCATTCAAATATTGAATTGCTCATCCCATATCAGAACTGTCTTTCAGAATATCAAAAGGCTACAAAGCTCTTTGGAGTTTGGAGGAGTCCGGGACAGATCTCAAATTTGAACATGAGAGTGTTAATCCACCCTGAGGCAATATATCGAGTTTGGCCAAAGGGATCAAAGCAATACTCTCCTTTATTTTTTATTTTTTTTAATGTGATTCCAAGTTGGCAACTTGTATGCCAAGTTTCAACATGATACTATTTCAAACAACTGAGATAATATGCAGTACCATGCAAACCAACTTGTTTAGTAGAAACTAAAGGAAAAATTACAGTGTAGAAGTAGATATCCTATAGGTCCAGAGCAGGTATCTCATATATGAGATAGGTAGAGGGATATGAATGACACATCCTTGCTTTAGTACATGAAGATGCAGAAAGTCTTTTCTACACTCTCTCAAAAAGAAACCTGGAGATTATTTGAGAAATTAAGAAATTTACAGAGTTACTCTGAAATAAGCAGAAACAAGTGAACTACCAGAAAACTGTGACAGCTACAGTGTTATAATATCTATGGAATCCTCTTACCTAAACTTGTATCATAAAGTTAAAGTTGGCAGATCTGGGACACTTTTTCATTGCAGGAGTATTTCACTTTTTGAAATTTAATAAGATATTAAGAAAGAGGAAAGTAAAAACATTATATAAATAATATGAACACTTTCTCCCTGTTTGATCAACTGGGTGCCTGGAATACAAGATGGTTCCTGGGGTTTTGGAGATTATAGGTGGCTGATAGGATGAAATCCATTATTCCTGTCTACCTCTGAACACTTTCTCTGGGTGTTATTTTCTTATGCCTTACAGATTATGACCACTGCTGTCACACCACATTTTTGCTAAAGGGTTCTGCTTTATAAAATCTTATTTCATTGAGAGGCTAGCACTTAGTAGATGGCAAAAAACCCATAATTCATAGTCCATTGAAGCTTAACATTCTAAAAAAGAATAACATAAGGCATTTCAGTCTTATTATAGTAAGACACTGTGATTTTTAAGTTGTGTGGTAGCTTTTCATTACTTTCATGGAAATTCTGAAGTATTTTGTTTTGTAAGATTCCAGACTGAAAGCAATTATTTTGAAAGCCAGGTCTCCTGAGATGCAGAAACTAACCAGGATCCATGTAGAATTGCATCAGTACAACAGTCAGGGACATTATAGTCATATGTATGATCTGGCAAGGAAAAATAACTAGCAGACAGGTCCTGTTTGACAGCTCAGGTGAGCTGCCGGTCCCTGGTAGAATCATCCTGTCTACCACACATCTCCCAGGAGACAGCATCATGCTCCAGCAGCCACGTAGCCCAGACCCGCTCCGAAACCTGACTGCCCGCAAACTGGACTCGAGCCCGGTGCCATCGAGGCCCAATGTCACAGTTGTGCACAGACCCCATACACACTTTGGGACCTCAGCATCAAAATGAAAGGGAAAGTAGACTTTCCAGGGCTCCTGACTACACAGAGGAGGCATGGTAGTTATCATTTTTCAGAACTTTACAAGTCAGCTGAGTATTTAACAGACCAATGTTCTCTATATTTTAGTGAAGTTCTGCAGAGTAGAAGGAAACCTGCTGCTGCTTCACTGGCTGTGAAGTCTTTGGCGTCCCACTGAAATGGAGCAGTGTAGGTTGGACGGGACCTCTGGAGGTTGTCATTTCCATGACCTGCTCGAAGCAGAACCACCTTCAAAGTCAGATCAAGTTTCTCAGGGCCCTCTCCAGTCAAGTTTGGAAAGTCTTGTAATATTTCAAGTCCAGGTTACTGTATGTGAAGACGTAGCGAAAAAGCATGAGACATGAATGGAAAACACTGGACTCACTGAGGCTATTAGCCTGTTGCTGTTAGCTCCTGATAGTATGCACGGTTGCTAAGATGAAGACCGAGATAAAGCCCAAACCAGCCAGCTACAAAAACCACTTTCTTGGTGCTTCCTGCTGGGATCCCTCTGCCCTTTTCAAGCAACCTTGGCTGCCATCTCCCGTTTCCTCCTTCTAAACACCCCCACTGCACCACTAGGGGCTCTGGACAGCCAGAACTACACAGGCATGTGGCATCCTGCAAGTGGCATCAACAACCCCTTTACCTCTATAGCTTCCCCCTGCTCTAGAAGAAAGGTACAGTTAAGAGAGACCTCAACAACACTACTAGCTTTGCCACTTTCTTTTTCACAGACATGGTGCACAGTTCAATACCTTTGCATTTTGATGATCCTTACCAATAACCTTACAATACAGCTGTGTTATTTTTTTCAGACCTTCACACTGTCGAGCACAACTGTCACTGCTACAGCAGGAGCAGTCAGTCACTGGGCAGAAAAGCTTGCCAGCCTGATGAAAAAAGGCTATAGGGGAAAAAAATCTAGCTGGATTTGACTAAACTTAGCCAGTAAGGAATGTAGTAAAGGCAACATAATTTGGGAGTGAAGTTTGTGTCTAAAAAGGGATGTCACTCAAAGAATTTACTCAAAAAGAAACTGAATCAAGTGCATGCTTGAGATATCCCAGAACATTTTTCATCCAGTCTAATGTTAAACGAAGGCCAGATACTCAACTATCATCAGTCAATACAGCTTCACTGCTTTAGTAAAAATTATACCGACTTCTGCCACCTGAGGATCTGCTCCACTAATGCATTAAAAGCTGTGAGCAATGGAGTGACAAAACAACTGCTACGAATGTGTGCAAAAGAACAGCAAAGCCCAAAACAGCCAAGGCTGTCAAGAGTAAAAAATGTTCATGGCAACTAAGTACCATTTAAATTAATTAGCGCCCCTGTCTTCAGAGGATTACAAGCTTCTGTAGCAACAATACAGCAGAAGCGCATGAAGCAGCATCTTACATGTACTCACTTTGTCTTCTCCACTCTGATAATCAGTGAGGACAGACATCAGCACGGTACAATCATACAGATTTACATCACTCTGGTCCAAACAAGGTTAAGCTGGTTATTTTGCTGTGTAGTGCTGTCAGTGAAGTCGGACAGGGCAATCTGACTCAGGACTGGAGAATCTACTCTTGAAAGCTTGTACAAACCTTGGAGCTCCACCACATTTTTAATTTCCAGGGACAGATGCTCAGCTAGCACAAACTGATGCTACAGAGGTCTGCTGACTGATAGCAACTGGGAATCTACTGAAAAGAAATAATATCCTTTAATTTTGCAACACACAGGCTCAAATAGGAACTGAGAAGTGAAACTAGCCAGTGGAGGTGCGGCTTCCAGTAAAGGCTTCTTTGCCACTTGAATGAAACCAATCGACATAAGAACTACCCAACTGAGAGAGTAATACAAAAACTGCCAACTGAAATCTATGTAAACTGCTGCCTGTTCCTCCTGACCGCAGAGAGAGGCTGGAGATCCTCAGTACTCAGTACATGACCAACTTCATGCTTACCCGAACGCTCACCAAAGGTGAGCCTGGGAGACAGGACTCTGGGCCAGAGGGACCTTCACTCCAACCCACCTCATGCAACCAGGGAAAAGGTGCACAACAGCTTTCTGGGGGTGAGACAGTGGTGTTTTTTGCAGATAATGCTTCAGGCTCCCATACTGCAGAGGAACTGTACTCCTGTCTGCAGTGGCAGACCCATATCTGCAGACAAGGCAGCAAGCCACCATACAACATATCTGCACCAGGTTAAGCTTGGTTGTTGCAGCTCCATTTCTGCTCTCAGCATGTTCATCTGATCCAGTGGCTGCAATAATACAGGTGGGGATTTCAGCTCTTGCCACCGGAAAAACTCACCCACCCGTGCCCCACCACCTCTTTCCCAAATGCCCTGTGGCCCTGCCCTTAGAAAAACAGCAACTGGCACATGTTCTGCCATATGGTTTCACTTCCAGCCACATGACAGGAGCGTGACAAGAGTAAGAGGATCATAGGACTGGAAACCACAGACATGGCCCACCATGTGGCCCACCTCATGTCACCAAGAGGAGCAACATCATCCCACCCCTCTGGGCCGAGGGGCAGGCAAGGCCACAACATATTAACTTCAAGGCAATAACACAAGGTAGCATAGCAACAGGGTTGGATCCTGCTGCACTAGACTTCCCAAGAAATCACTGGGCAAACAGTAAAAGGAAAATTTGAAGTGTTGTACTCTTTTGCAAGTGTTTTCAGACTCACAGATTTTGCAAGACTGACTTGAATTAAACCCATGTCCCCCTCATCAAATCCAAATGTCATAATAAAGTCCTGTATTTATTCAAAATACTGTACCAGGTTCATGTCCAGGCCCTTTAACACCTAGCAATGGCACACAACTAACTTGAGCACACAATTAGCTATCATAAATAAACTGTGGCTAGCAGACCTCATCATGATGCATCTTCCACTGCAGCAAAGGGAAGAGACAGCTACATGACATCTTTCAGTACTCTGATAGCAGCACGGACAGAAAGGAAAAAAATTCAACTGCTGAAAATCTCCCTCTTTAGGTTTGCAGCCACACTCAGAAACATCATGTGTTGCATATGTTCTGCTCCAAAAAGAAACTGAATTCATTTCATTCCCAAGTCCTCAAGTTTAGCCATTAAATCATTCGGAGTTGGGAAACAGAAGTACTGGTTTCTGTTCAAGTACTGTCATTACATTGGATTGGGCATCATCCAACACCTAAAATCAGCAAAGCAAAACCTTTCTCATTGCTGAAGCGTAGCGAGTGCATCCTAATTTTGGTGGTAATGATGAATGGCAATTAGTTGTTACTGGTGCGTGGGAGAGTTACAACACGAGGGTCCCAAATGGTGCTTAGCAAAGCTTTACACTGTTCATTGCTGCATCAATTTAATGCCCAATTAATGGTCCATATAATAATCAAATTAACTTGCTATGGATTGTCATTATGTCCTTACCCTCAGGAAATGCCTTAAATAAACACAGCTGAAGGAAGCACTCGTTGCTAACCCTGTTAGCTCATGAGTGATAATAACCTGGCCAGTTATAAATCAGGGCTGGTTCAAGAACAGCAATAGTTTTGAGTTTTATTGTACAGGGGACCTAATAAAAACGCAATTCCGTAACCAACAAGAAGACAAGTAACTAAGTTAGGAAATTTAATCACTGCAGCTATCTTTCAGCAACTAGTGTGCTCCTGAGGAAAAACATTTGTGGGGTGAATTAATATGTTAGTGCCCTGTGAATGAATGAAGCTCCCAGCAGCAGTTTATGAAGAAACTCTAGTGAAAGCCTAGGGCACTGCAGAGGTAGCAGCATCAAGCACTGCTGAATGAGAGCAAAGGAACCTACAACTCCCCTTAGGAAACAATGAGAACAAATACTGTTGTTTTAAGAGATATGAATATGTTTCCAGAAAATTGCAAGCAGACATAAATAGCCCCTGAATAATGAATAAGTGCGTGTTTGCTCTGAAAAGCCATTCCATATCAATAAAGCCTTCTCACTCAACTGACTTTCTGCATGTACTCACATTAAGTCCTGATGACATTTTTGTCAAAAAATCATTGCTAACAATTTTTATTTGGAGTAGTGTTGGGAAGCCAAAAGCCTGGCAGAGCCAGTTGAAAATGGTGTGGTCAGTAAAGACCTAATTCTGTAGTTCAAGTATGTATTAAGTGTTCTTGAATGGTTTCAGTGACTTCCAGGTATTGATAAGAGTTGGTAGAATAAGCCTTGCTGTTCAAATTTGTATTTTACAGATGGCAAAGAAAGACGCTAGATGCCTTGCTAGATGCTCATGTCTTGCTAGATGTGGCATGAGGTTACAACAATGGTCACTCCAAACCTTCTACTGCAACTGCTATCAAGAGCAGTAAAACTATATTTGTTACTCAGCTACCTTCTACATTAAAAAAATTGAAAGACAAGTGGAGATGGAGTAGATGGTCTGGAATAAAAGAGGAGCTGAAATCAAATTTCACTCAATTGCAGTCTGAGGGTTTATAAATTAGGGGTTTCCCCCAAAATACAGGTAAGAGTAAACAAGCTAACCAAAGCAGGGCAGCCTTCTTGAGCTTACTGATGTCAGATGAGTTGGGAAATGACCCTTATCTCCCCAAGGAGTGTTCCCCCAACTCTTCAGAGCAAGGAGGCACAAGTTCTTTTTTATGCTGTTTTAATTTAGAAGCACCTTGTGAAGCTAAATATGTGGTGGAACAGTCCAGAGGCAGAGGGTAGTGCTTGCTCCTCTTTTCACCTCAGCATATGCATAGTGCCCAAAGATGTTGAATTAGCTTTCCAATATTTCATTTTGGCAAGTGAAGAAGGAAGTCAGTATCTGCAAAGATGCAAGCTCCCCTCAGCGGCAACATGGATTCAGCCAGGGTCAAGGTCACCACTGCGCAAACACAGTTATCTGTTCCCAAGGCCAGCCCAGTCCTGGAAGCAGAAGAGGTGCCTCGGCAGAAATGCAGCCAGTACTCTTCACACAACCTCTCATGGTGCCCTGCAAGCCCAGTTCGCACAGCCTGCACCACGTTCCCATCACCAGGATCTTTCAAAACCACCTTGCATGCAGCATGGCTTATTAGGTATGAAACAGCTCTGATGTACATAGAGACCTGTAAGTTCTAGTTTTTCCTTCCCATTATCCATCCTCCTCCCCTGTCTGTCTAGATACTGAACAATTGAGAGTGCTTAGACACCAGCTCACTCTGAATTCAGAAAAAATGCCAGTTTTCCTTTTTTTCTTTCTTTTTAAATCTCCTGACTAGCTTATAACGGATATCGTGATGGAGGTTAAGCTAAAGTCGGCTTGAAAGCAACTAGGATTAATTTTAGCAAGGTGGCACCCAACTTCTGGGCTTTTCAGGGTTAAGCGTCTGTGAAACACTGTGCGGTTCCTGGAGAGAAACTTAGCCTGTGTACTTCAGGGCTTGAAATGAGGTTTTCTATGGGAGCTGTTTGGAGAATTTGCTGTTACAAAATTTGCTGTTAAAAATACCGAACTGTATTTGTGTTAGTTGTTTTTCTGATCAGGCACTAGAGGCAACAGCAATTTTGGGGAGGAATACCTCATGGGGGCACATCCACTTTTCGTTCCACATGCCTGTCAAGAACCAGTAATGGAGGGCTCAGGCAGAGCAGAGATGTGTGGAAAAGTCAGGCAAGGCTCTTCTGCAGCCTGTCATGCAAAGGTCCAAGCGCTTTGGGAGAAGCAGGCCACAGGTCCTGGCTGGGTAGCTCCACCACCACTCATGCCCAAAACTGAGGCAAGGAGCGTCAGTGGAAGCACTGCAACCCCCCCTTAGAGGCAGAGCAGTAACCACAGAGTGCGTGTGCTGTGACAGCACACTCTTTTTCCCTTCTTTGTTTTCCCCGAAGGCAGTAATGGATGTCATTGTATTGTATTCATGGTAACAGAAGAAAATGCTGGCATAGCAGAGGTACCTGACATAGCTATAGCTTTGCCTCTGTAACACCGTTAACCCAGACGAGCAGGTCTTGAGCCCCAGAGATGTTTTATGGCCTGTGCCGACACACCAAAGGCAGCTCCAATTTTTTGTAAACTGTAGCTACACATGTCATTTTGGCACAGATAATCCCACGCTGCTGGCTCAAGGGCAGTGGTGAAGAATGAGACCTCTCCCTCAAGGGGTGCAGTGTAACAACAGCTCCTTGTGCATCTGCATTTATCTAACAAATGTGCATCTAATAAACAGTAAATACCTTGTTCCTCAACATTCATATCTTGGAATTATTTCAACGTTTGGCATTAGAGGGCAGTGTATGATTCTTGGGGCATTTTTAGCCTTACTAAGCTAAAGACAAATAGTCAGGGCTCTGATTCAGTTTCAATCCTACATCTGCAAAAAACCCTTACCCAAAACAGTGATCAGAGTCAAGTCCCACTGCTATGAGATTTTATTCCCCAAAATAATGGTGTTCCTTTGAAGCCAGAGCTGGGAGCTTGTAAATGCCAGGGCAGCAATCGCGTTGCTGCAAAAGGCTTCAGACTGATGGTGCTCTGCTAATACACACACCCAGGAGTGCACATACCTGCCCCAGCGGCTGCTTCGGGTGCCTGGCACAGTATAGTGAAGGGTAAGTAAAGGCCAGTAGGACTGAGCAGGCTTCCCCAACCTTCCCCCTTCTTTAATCTGTTTGTATCTAAAAAAATAATCACATATACGCATACAGGAAAGGCATTTATATTCAAGAAAAATAAAAAAACTGTTGGGTTTATTCTACACTTTCAAAGCAGCGCACATAATATTTTCTAGACATGAAAGCTTAATAACGTTTAATTCAAGCCAGCTGACTGCTGGAAATGTGATTGTTTATAGAGAATTAACAACACATGATAATTTGCTTCTTCCAAAGTTCATCACTTTGAACATGGAGATGAACTGGATATTTTCTGGTCATACAGAAAATGAAAAGCTTTAAAGGATTTTTAAAACCAGGATGATTTAAAGCAAGACAAATGGTACCCATTTTAAGTTTGCTGGGTTCAATCCTACCCTCCCACATAAAAAAAGTCTCCCTTTCCCTTGATCTGAAACAGAATTGTGGCTGATGACAGCAAGTATGAATATGAAAAATATGAATGTGCTACTGACTCCAGGGGAAGGAGCCTCTGATAGTTTATCGGATTTCCTATGGCGGTTCTTTGATCAGAAAAAAAATAATTAAGTGATTTAAAAAAAATCTGTCATCGAGTGAATGGTTCCGCTATGATATATTGTAATAAAATTCAAATTTAAAAGGGTTTGGTAATAGGCAGAACTGAAAACAGAAATACAGGAAACGAATATGCAGCATCCTATGATGTGGGAGTTAAGAACAGTACTAAGCAAAAATTAGTTTAAGCTGTGATATCTGAACCTGACTACCATCTTTCCCAAAGACTGGGGGTGTTATCTCTTTGGGGGTGGTCTGTATTTACCACCTTGTGTTAAAGCTGATTCTAGTATTACATTTCCTTTCTCTTTTGTTTGACAGATGAATAGGCTGACTCATTGCCAACAGAAGACAAAAGAGGAAACTGTGCAGGTATTTTCTATAGAGCTATGGATAGAAAATGCATTTATTCCCTTCTAACCATGGAGAAACTTCCACCTTTTGTATTGTTCCACCTTTTGTATTGTTCAATATATATATATTACATACTGTAAGAAACATAATAAAAATGTAAATGCCCAGGTGTTTGGGGTTTTTAATTGTAAGTAATTGTAAGCCAGTTTATTTCCACATATTTTCCTTTTATGTCACACACCTTCCCCTCATGAGTTCTATTGTACAGAATCACCCTCTGAAAGCAGAGTTACTGGGTTCACCCCAGCAGAGGGGTGGGTCTTTAACATAATCCATGTCACAGGTACCTTCATCCACAGCAAAAAATTGCAGTAGTCTAATAATGTCACTGCAAGCATGAGGTTTTACCCACACAATTACAGGTACACAAGTCCTGATATAGACAGCATAGTATCACTGCAGACCAGGAGTCAGTCTGACTGCTCCCTGCTGTCACAGAGCTGCACCACCACAGCTGCATCAAGGTTAAACGGGTTTTAACTTCCTTACAAATTGCACATTTTATGCAGGTTTTACAGTTCAAGTCTGCACTATAGATTCATCATAGAGTCATAGAATAGTTTGGGTTGAAAGTGACCTTTAAAGGTCATCTAGTCCAATACCCCTGCAATGAGCAAGGACATCTTCAACAAGATCAGGTTGCTCAGAGCCCCATCCAACCTGACCTTGAATGTTTCTGGGGATGGGGCATCTACCACCTCCCTGGGCACCTCCTCTTCCTTATATCTAGTCTGAATCTGCCCTCTTTCAGTTTAAAAGTATTACCCATAGTCCTATTGCAACAGGCCCTGCTAAAAAGTCTGTCCCTATCTTTCTTAGAAGCCCCCTTTAAGTATTGA
>VYXH01006656.1:21814-56233 GCA_013397275.1 Burhinus bistriatus
GCAATAAGGTCTCCCCAGAGCCTTCTCTTCTTCAGGCTGAACAACCCCAACTTTCTCAGCTTGTCCTCATAGGAGAGGGGCTCCAGATTTATGCTGGCAGTTAGAGGGAAAGTGTTGCATCTCTTACCGATAGGACCATACTGCTGTGCAGATAATGCAAAGCCACCAAAAAGCCAGGGAGATGTGAATCCCACCTTTCAATATTTTGTATTACAGAAGAAAAAAGGTCTTTTCTCAAGAAGATGTCCATTGCAGCCAGCAAAGTGCGTGTGTCAAGAAGATAATTTTAACTACGGTTACGGCCGTTAGACAAAAAAGGGAAATGGTAAGTGTAATACGTGCTTACCTTACAAGCAGTACATGTGGGGTTTCTTTATAAGTGGTTTATGTGCAAATACACAGCTTTGGCATATATACATACTCATTATTTATACAATATTTTCAGATCTCAGATATTAATTATACAAAAGCCAGTCTTATTTGATCATAAAAGAAAGTATTCCTATTCCCACTGTGACAGTGACAAAATTCCTGACAACTTCAAAGAAAACAAGAACAGATCAAGAAACTGAGTGACCTTTTTACCCCTCTTCCAGTTTTAGCTCCTTAGATCTAATATTTATGTATGAAGATCAGCATCATGAAATAATAATACCTTTAGCTTCTGACTAACCATGAGTTTGAGTAAGTGAAAAGAAAATAAAACATGAGAAATTCATATCATCCCCTCAGAGGGGTGGGAAGCGGAATAGCACCACACTCCAGCGCAGGCTGAGTGGTAAGTCTGGCTGGCAGCCAGGGTCCTGCGCCAGTGGCCAGCCAAAACAGTGCAAATCAAAGGGACGCGGCTGCAGGTACACACCGTTTCCCAAAGGACTCCGCACTCGGGGGCCTGAGATCTGGAGAGGCTGAATAAAATTATTGCTTGTGCAAGCCCAATAGTTAAGTCTTAATAAAGGATCTTGATTGTCCATGTATTGTAGGAGTCTTTTATTCCCTTAGGGTGTTTTTTTTTCTTTTTTTGGGGGTTGATAATTTTGGCTTAGATTAGAGAAAAAAAAGATCAAAAACACTCTAAGAATTTCTGTCAAGTTGTCCAGAGAAAATACATTTTTTATTAGTGTTGTGCATATTTGTTTTCACAGAGAGGGTCCCAATGTTCAGGGGGCAGCAGAGGACTCTGTAAAAAACCAGAGCCAAAGCAGTCAACACTGTGCTCTTTCATTTCAGCTCCATTGAAGACAGCAGCTCTGGTCTTGCAGTAAGCTTAAGATCCTGAAGATCGAGTACGGGTGCAACTTGAGCTCATGGTGCTACCAGATATTTAGCATGCCTGCTAACAGAGGTGTTGAGTGAGTCGCAGACAGGTTTTGAGCCAGGCTTTAGCAGCAAGTCAAAAGGCCCTGCCTGGGGTGAACACACGAGACAGTCTTGCAGAAGGAGCTGCCTGCTTGGCTCTCCAGGGAGACAGGCATAAGCATGAGCTACAGGACCACACCAAGAGGGGCCACCAGTCCCTTAATGTGTTTGGGACCAGCCTGTGCAGCAACCCCATGAAACAACAAGTCCTCTGTAGGCTAACCTAGGGCAGATGTGGGGGGAAAGGGAGCAAGTTGCCCAGACCTCTTGCCTCCAGCTCTTTGTGTGGGAGCAAGCAAAGACAGGATGCCACCACCACCCTTACATCCCAAGGAGAAGTAATACACTGAAAAAGATGTAACAGGAACAAATTGCTAATGAGTTATGTCTTGCACAGAGAGACAAAGGGAAATTACAACTTCCAGTGTCATCATCTCCTCCTCTGAGATCCCTAAGGATCAATGCTACCTCCTATATGGACTATGTGCACCCATACATGTATTTATCTAGTTTGCTTCCACTCTAGATCACAGTAAGTATGTTGGTGGCACCTTCCACTCCTCCACAATCACACCCAGAAACCAGCCCAACTCCCTGGCAGTTAAACTTGCATTTAAGCAGTAAATAGCACCCCTAGGATCAATCCAAATATAGGCTCACTTTTTAAATTTTTTTAAAAAATCATAGTTTGAAAGCTGCCTCAAGTATCACTTTTCTTGCATCTTTATGCCAGAGACAAGCTTAGTACAATCCCACTGACATCAAATTGCACCAGGAACAAACACAGCCCATTAAAATGCTCCTACCCTTATTGTTCCTTTTGAAGAAGGAAAAGCCTACCCTTAGGCTAAAAAGTTTATATAGCAGAATTTAGTCCCAGACTTCAAACAGCTGAACGGAGCTGCTGTAAGAAGGGATTATAATGAAACAGTTTCAGAGATCTGAGCATAGTAGGCGGCAGAGCAAGGGCTGCTGAAGTGAAGTCAGCGCCTAATGTTTCATGTGACGTTGTTCCTAGCTTCAAAGCTGTATGCCAAATTGCTGTGCTCAAAACCACTATTAAACAAAGGACAGTTTTGAAAATACGACATTCTGTATAACCACACTTAAGAAAACAATATTTTAACAAATGTTTTCCTTAACCACTGTGTGGTCTGTTGGGACACAGTTCCCTGGAGAGCCACATAGATGGCACAGACCGACTTTGACTCTTGGATTTGTGGATTCACAGCTGCTGGCACAAAATAACACCACACAGGCCAATTCCTAACCTACTGCTTACTCCTCAGGTCCTTCAGGGCATGCAGTGTGCCATATTCCCTCACATACCATTTTAGATACCCCCTACCCGTACGATGTCTGCAGCCCCCCTCCTGAGTTTACTACTTTTGCAGTAGGGACAGGGACAGAGATGCTATCAGGCAGATCCAGACTACCCTTACACCTACCGCTTGAACTTTGCCTCTGACTGCCAGATGGAGCAGATTGTGCATGTCCCACCCCGCAGCCCCTGCAATCACATCTCACGGTGCGGCAGGGAAGACAGCTGAGGACAATATGCTCTTAAGCCACCTCAGCAACAGGCATCTGCACACAGGCCACAGTGTATTTTCTGAACCCTCTTAGGAGTTTGCTTTTGATGGGCCAGGAGTGGAAACAGGATGTATAACTTCCAAACCCCATGCAAAAAATCTTTTCCAGTCCCATCTGATGCCTGGCTTCGACCCAGAACTTTTACCTCCTTGTATTTCCATATGTTTGCCATAATAAACTCTCCCACGTTGGCTGGGAGCAGAATGTCATGGCATAAAAGTTAATGCTGATGGGACGTTATCTCCTCCTGCAGTTGCCTTGAGCAACAGGGAAAAAAAAGAGCTAGCAATGTGTTTCTGCTTCTAATACCTATGAGTCCAACCAAAGAGGATAAACAGACTGAATTTTCCAGAAAAATAAACAGTACTGACATTAAATATCATCATTAAAGTTAGGGATGACTAACTAAAACAGCAGAAAGATATTTGCCGTAAGTTTGCCAGTGGTACATTTAATAAAACAGCAACATTTTGTGCTTTAAGTCTCTGGGCCACCAAGAAGATATAACACCACCTGCTTGTGCAAAATGCTGCAAACTGTGAGCATGTGCAATCAATTTTTTAAAAATTAACTGCAATTAATAGTTACTGATTGAAAATCGTACTTTAAAGTTTCTTTTTTTTTTTTTTTAATGTATTTGTTGCCCCAAATACCAAGTGGTAGATATATTTTATCAGAAAACTAGTTCTCTTCTCACTTCACGATGAATGCCTGGCAATGGGAAGTGAGAGGAAAGGCAGCAGGGGTTCTCTCCCAGCTCCTACAGACCTGGGACGCATGATCAGTCTTGTCCCAGCACAACACCATAGGCATGACAGCCAAGCTCCAGCTATGAGGAGAAGTTATTTTAAATGAAGGCTACTTGACAGATTGATGGTTCCAGACAAAAGCTGGATCAAGCAGAACAGCCTTGAAATTAGCAGCCCTTCTCATTATGGTTTTGCTCCATCAAAATCAAAGTGCTCTTCTCATTTCTGGTTTGAGGGGTAAAATCCTCCGTTATGAAGACCAATACCTAAAGAGGGCAGAGGGCCCTCTGCAGCCCGCTTTGGAAAAGCCTCCTGCTGACTCCAGTGGCAGCTGGATCAGTAAAGTTTTTAACCACACAGAAGTCAGACCATTCACCCTCACTGAAAATCCTGGGCATGGTGGCTTATGAGATGTCAAGTCTTATTTTTGCTGTCAGCAATTTGGCTTACAGCTGCCTCCAAAATACTGCTTTGAATATTTTATGTAGACAAGCAACAAAAAATCTGATGAAGTGGAAGCAGAATACAAGACTTTAATGAACCAAATACAATGTCTGAGGCAGCGCAATGGAAATGATAGAAACTGAATCACTGAACATATGGTGCGTCATATTCCAAATGATGAGCATCTGTGAATGAATCAGTTGTTTTGTAAATAATAATAATACAACCTCTCTATTACAAGATCAGAGCTATGAGCAGCTCAGCAACTCTGCATTTTCTCTGTTATCTCCTAAGTTTATACTACTGCAGAGTGGAGATGATGCAATTAGTTTCCAAGAAAACATATTATATTAGGAAAAATCACATGGCAAGAGCTAATTGCAAGTTAACAGGCTGTTTGCAAGCTTGACATCCAAAGCATTCAGCCTACTGGCTCTTCTCTGCTCCTGATGGAGATTAATTTATAAATATTTATTTTCACATTCCAAGTTGGAGCACACACAACCCTGTCCTAGTCCTTGGTTCCAAAATCTCAACTGCTTCATGGTCATGGCCAGACTGCAGGTTTTATCACTTCAACAGGCTGGTGCCTTCACTCTGCTTGTCCCACACAGCTACCAGACGAACAGGTTGAGACAGATACCTCTGCAGATAGCCTTGGCATCAAGCAGGGAAGGCCTCATTTCTCTCTACAAGGCTTTTCATAGTTACAACCTTCAGTGCCAAACATCTCTATGGTAGACATGCCAGCCTCCGGCAGGCAAACCACTGCGGAGAGCTGCGTGCTGCAGCTAGACAGTTGTGTCCCAGAAGTGCCGTTATGACACAGGGTCCCCCTGGTCCCAACCCTCTTCTCTCTCCCCAGCCAGGTCTTTCCATTTCTGATTCTCCTCACCATTCTCCTCACCTTTTATCTTGCTCAGCTTCTCACCCTCACTCCCAAGGTCCCCTCCAGCAGCTTCCCATTCACACTCCTGCCCTCCAGTCCTCCTCTGTGAACACAGGAGTCCCCCGTAGCCCTGCTTTGCACCCTGCGTTCACATTGAACCAAATCCTTAATGCTGCCACCATGATCTCCTTCAGTCAAACACTTCTGCCCATTGCCTCCGGGCTGGAAGGAAGGACCTCTTCTGGGTTCTTCTTCACGTGTTTTTAGAGTTGGCTTGAAAGTGGAACACTTGATCCAAAGCGCTACCCTAACAACCCAGATCTAATTACCTTTCATTTAGTTTTCTGAAGACAAATGCTTTCATCAAAGATTTTTACAGACTGCCGTCACTCATCTTTCTTCATTATAGGGATGAGAGAAACAAAATGAGAAACTCAGAGTTCACTTGGCCCTGAATTTTGGTGGTTTAAGTGAAAATAAAGCTTAGCCATCTCCTAATTTTCACTTTTTCTTCTTTAACAAAACTCATCTTTTTAGTTCAATTTTTAGAACTATACTCTTATCTTTGCTCTTATCTTTTAGAAAAGATGGACTATAAGCCAGATCAGATATTAATACCTCTATGACTGCGGGTAAAAAAAAAAAAAAGACAGGGTTTTCTCCCATTACTTCTAAGATTTTTACTAGAAAGAAAGCACCACAGAGATCCTTTGTGAAAAAAATATCTAGCTGACACTTCCCTAACATATGGGTGTTATACAGACCAAATCCTATTTTTTAATTTTTTTATTTAAAATAAATCTGATCAATCTTTATAATTGTACAACAAAAGGCAAATAAGCATATACACTTCAAAACTTAAATATTAATAATTCAGCAGTAGAAGTGAAAAATATTCTTTAGATACATCTTCAGGACTACTTTGTAAAGAATAACAGGACAGCTTGCAAACATTTCCTATGAAGTGTGTGATATGACCTCCTTATCATCACACAAAAGCTGTCATAAAGCAATACATAACACCCATCACTTCCTTACAGACTCATTACAACATAAATCCTGGAAACACATAAATTGTTTCTAGTGCCTCTTCATTTGTTAGAGGTTCCCTAACATATGAAAGAAGGATGTTTAACAACTCATGAATCCCCTACTTATCCCCAAAAGAAGAAATTGAAATTCAGCCTTGATTGATTTGATAAAAATCTATCCTCCCAACTGAAAATCTCTAAATGGAAGTAATTCATCCAAACAGAATTACAAAATTGCATGTACAGCCCACAATTTGCTGGTATTCCTAGAAGTTTGGGTCCTCCACCTCTACCTAAAATTTCTTTAGCAATGCCATTGCACCCCCCTAAGCCCTAAGCAGTATCATTAACATGACAAAGAGAGATCATAGGCTTGACCGATTTTGGAGGAAAATGCTACTCTCTAATAGGACAAGTTGCAGTGCATCATTAACCAAAATTGCTCAGCACCAGCTAGAATTCCAAGGAAGTAGTACATGAAGCCATTGCAAAAATACCAGACCACTTGGTCTAAGCAGAGTCTTGCAGATTTTATTGGTTGTAGTAAACCTTTCCCACACAAAAGGGGCTCCCCCTCGAAAGGGTTTAGCATGTCAACAGGAACCTACTGAGGGGTAACTCCTAACTGTGACAAGCTGGTCATTAAGACAGACTTACAGACCACCAAATTATGGGCTTCAAAGACTGCAAAGTTCTGCCCCTTAGAGAGCAGGCCCTTAGCTACATGGCATAAGGACTTCCAGCACACATACACGCATGCATGCATGCATGCAAATACATGCAAATTTGTCCATTGTTCTCGCAGCAAAAACTTTCCACTCCTCTATCAAGTGGATTAGCTGTCCTTCGATTCCTGAGAGACAGGTTAGAAGTGTTAACCCCAAGGGAAGATCAGGGCTTAGATACAAAATGCACAAGCTCAAAACTTAAAACTTGTCTAAAAAAACACCAATCATGCTTATAGCATTCTTTGGCAGAGGAGAAGTATTGTTTGGAAGAAGAGAGGAGACTCGTGTGTACGAAGTGTAAACTATCTGCATCTACTAGCTTGGGGATTAAGAAGAACTGTGGCAGCTGCAGAAGATAAAAATAAGTGTGGATTCCTATTACCTTATGGTTTCTCAGGCATTTTTTGAGGCTCTACTAATCCAAACTGTGAGGTGAGCTCCCCTGTGTGGCACATGGAAAAGGAGGGATATTCCCATCTTTAAGGAACAGTGTCCAGCTGTCAGATGACTTAGGATCTATTCCTGATATTTCTGCAGACTTTCTTTATGGCCTTGGGCAAGTCATCTGATTTCTCAGTGTAATTTCTGATCAATCCTTTAAAGTGGATTGGGTACTTTTTTCACACACCTATTTCAATAGCATCTATATGCATGCAGTGAGAATCCCATCATTTCGTTCAGTGCCTACATCATTAATCCTTATTTACTGCCTACAAACTGTGCAGGTTTTCCACAGTGTTAAGCATTTGCAATTCCTCCTGACCCCAGCTCTGCAATTCCAAATTAGGCCCTACACACAATTAGAAAATTCTGACATCATACTGAAAGTTCAAAAGCAATGTGAAAGGATAATTAGCACTTTAGAAGTTATTTCAAAGCTTGTGTGTCATAGAAAGCCAGGACAACAAAGGGTTGGTTTTCACCAAATTATGCAAAGAATCAAAACAGAATCAGCATAGAAGGAAAGAAAGAGCTAAAATGCTGCTCCCAGGACCTGAGCTAGTTATGCTGCATCCCACTGAACTGCACCAAACATCAGCGTGAACACTAGGTCAAAGTGAAAATCCATCTTTTGAGCAATGTTAGTGATAGATACTTAAAAAACGGGGCAATTACAGAGTGATCTTCCTCTTGCTCTGGGCTAGCCTGGGGTCTCTAAACACAAGGAGGTCTCTTTCAGGGCTCCTAAATCACACTTTTGCAAACCTGAATTTGATTCATGAATAATTGAACTGATTCTGAAAATCTTAGAGGCTTTGGGCAGCCTTTGCAGGGTGCATTTTCTAGGTACCCTTAATGAGGGTACCAAAATGAGAAGCCCAGGCACAGCAGTATAGTAAGAGCTGACACAGCTGGAGACCATGCCTACACAGTAACGAGGGCTACTGAAAAGGCACCAGTTAAGGGTGAGCTCATTAAAAACAAAGAAAAAACCATTGACAAACTGACAGTTTTTACAAACTTTGGCAATTTGTTATATCTGGAAAACATTAGAATTTTTTTTGCTCCAAAATAATATTCAGTTGAGGGGGAGAGGGGAGGGGGAGTGTCTGATGGTTAAAAGTCTCTTCATTTTCTAAAATGAGACTTTTTTTTCCTCAGCACTGTAAATTATAAGTGCAAGACAGAGAAAATTGTGTATAATTAACTCTCATTGCAAAGACAAAAGGCTTTTCCATTTAAAGGAAAAGTTCAGGTGTAACAATTGAATTTCATAAGGAAATAACAGCGTTAAGAAAATTACCCTTTTTCAAAAATCTCATGGAAAACCTGGTATTTAAAATACAACAGTGGAAGAAAAATAGGACAGCAGAGACTGAAGAGATATGAAAAGGGCTATCAGACTTCTCTGGCACTGTATGTGTTCTTGTGTGAGGGCATCTTTTAATAACAAATTTCCATTTTTGGCTTGCATGCGCAAAGCTTAAAAACATTTTGTGATTGTGTGGGTCACTTCTGAATGGAGTGTTGAGCAATCTGTAATTGTAAGACCGATAAGTTTATTTCTAAAAGCAGCATGTCTGGGTACACTGGGTTCCATGCTGAGGTCTCCTGTACTGATTAGATCACTATGTAGTAATGTAGTTTTCTTCATATCTGCATTCAGTGGCCAAAATTTTGTCCTTATTTATACTTTAAGTAAATCTTCTAAGCTTTAACCTCACAAGTATGTAATTTCCAGCATCAATTTATTAAAATATGTATACTATAGGTCTTCTAAGTCCTGTATCTTTCATTTACCAAAACCACACTTTCTTTCTGACCAGAAGAATATGTATTTTTAAATTCCAAAACTACATTTTTCAAAAGATGTTGGAGGGAAAGTATAAGTAATTTTTTTCCCTAACATTTATTCACAAAATTTTGATAGCAACGTGTTTATTCACAATGTATTGCTGTGATTTAATAGTATTTCACAATAAAGAAGTAATCCAGCAAGAATTTATTTAATCTTTTTGGTTTGAAAGTGTTCTGTTTTAATGAAGAGTTTGTTGGCATTTTAAAGAAAAAATTTTGGCACAGCTTTAGNAAACTACCATGTAGATACCGCCTGAAAGGGAACAACTGTTGAAAAACTTTTGTACCTATGAAATAAGAGCTTTTGTTCAAAGTAGACTACTTCCATTTTTTGCAGATTAAAGTATCTCAAAGTCTATCAAAAACTTTCTTGAGCCTTTGCTTCCCACAGATGATGAAATATTATAGGACTTAAGTGAGCACGTACAGCTAATCTGCTTTGGAAAGATGTGGTATTACCCTGGGAATTATGAGAGACATCTAGCCCATTTGTTTCCTAAAATATTTAGGGTAGATTACAAATAATATTTCCTGGTAGTCAGCTGAAATACATCAGCCATCATTCTGATTTCTTGAAATAGAAAACAGATGAAAGCTCCCTGGTTCAAAATGGTTTATGAAATCAATTTATCTGAAAACTACGTATCTTCTTGAGCAAAAGCATAAAGAAGAAAATTTGTTACAGTCCTAATTATCATCAACCAGATGGAGATGTCTTTTGGTCTTTGCTGTAGTCTAAATACTGAAGAGATGGATAATCATAGCTGTGGAGCACTCTCTACATTATCATATCTGTAGATATTATGTAAATAGAAAAAATTGCATTTCAGTTATTACTTTCCATGTATTATGAGAGACACAATAGGATGCAATACAGAAATGTAGTACATAGAGATCACTGTGCATGGAAGGTACTCATCTCCTCTATAGAAAGCCCAAGATAACAGGTACTCTGCCTGCTCAAATCAGTGTGTGTTTGTTTTTCAAAGGTACATAAAAAAAAAGCAGACTCACTTGCCCTTCATGTTGAACCAAACAACATGGTCATCAGGCTGCATGGGTGAGAGCTATGGAGCAACTCTGTGTTGGGTGACATCCATTTTGTCTCCAGTCACCTAAAATGTAGGTGTCCTGTCTAACAGGGTTACCTAGGTTTCCTCCACAGTTAGTGAAAAGGGATATGGACCTCTAAAGGCCAGCTCAGTCTACGTATCTTAAGTGGAACTAATTAACTTACAGAATTGGCTTTGTGTACTAGCAACAAACGGAACCTAAGATGATCTGCATAGGCTAAAAACCTAACTTTCAGCTGATTCCTGCTTGTTGTCCCTTCATCTCTGCAATTCCCTTGCCGCTTGGTTCCTCCAGAATCACAGGGCACACGCATCCTTCTGGAGTACTTAAAGCCTACCACTTTTACACTTTGCCAGTACATTCAGGCATGCTGTACACAGGACACGCGTGCTATATAAAGATCTCCTAGCTCTGATATCTGCACAGAATGGCTTTCAGAGGCTTTGGACCCTGTGCCACTCCTACAGCAACAGAGAGACTCCTATTGTCTTCATCCGTTGGAGAAAAAACTGGGATGAAAAGGAAAGCCTAGGAGTTATCCTACCCCCTAACAAAGAGGAACATCTGGCCTATAAAAGCATGCATTGCATTTTTATAACTACTTTATCAAATTTAATTTAAAGTAATAGGATTATAAGGATACTTCAAAAAACTTGCTCACCTGCCCATCATAATCCTTCTAAGTGTATTAGTTCACGTTGCAGGGATTGGAGGAGTACATATGATTTAGGGAAGGTTGAAAGTTTGAAAAACATCAGTGACAGAATCATTTTCTTTTGCAGAGAAACACTATTGATTCTGTAAGGGGGAAAACCACAAAACATTAACATGAGCCTTCAGTGGTTTGAAAACTAAGTTCTGCTTTTGGAAGTTCAAAATGAGACAGTGAATATTCAAACATAATCTTTAAATGAGAACTTAATGTATCCCAAAACAGATGGTTCATAGTTAATATTTCCTGTTTCTAAAATAATTTATTCAGTATCACAAAACAACAACTTTCAACAGCTGCTGAAAACAAATACTAATTATAGCAGGAAGATATAACCATTCACTGTGCCCCAAAATCATTAATAAGTCAACATGCACATTCAGAGTTGACAGCAACAGTCACAATAAATGGTACCCTGTTTTGTGTGTGTGTTTTTAAACTAAACAGACTTTGCCATCTGTGGTTAATTATTCTGGGATCATTGCCATTATTTCATTCAAGATTTGCTATCTGGTTTTAATAAATTAATGAGGTGTTAGAAGAATCCTTATGTGAGTGGAAAGAATGCATCACCACTGTTTATACAGCAATCCCAATATTCTATCAGCTGTCATTCTTCTTTTTAGAAGACATTGTAGATGACTACTAGCACACCGTGTGCTTAATTACCTTACTAACCCTCCTCTAGAAAACCAGACACGCTTATGCGACTAAATCCTTACACTCCCCATTTCAGCTTTCCCAGACAGACTTCTCCAAGTCCTCCATACTGGATGTCTGTTTCAGAGAGTCTTTCTGGAATTTTTCAGCAAAAACAGTCACAGTTATGGGAGAAGGAAGTCAGAAAAAAAGAAAGCACTTCAAATCTGTGAATCCACCTTAGAACATGTCTAGGATCGGAGCCAAATATGAGACAGGGACAAGGAAAGGAGGATCAACCTTAGTCATTTAAAATGTCTGTGCAATTCCCATAAAAATCTGTCCAGATCCAGGCAGCTTACACACCAGGGGCTTGCTGCATATGCTTCGGCTGCTCAGAGCTCCAGCTGGTGACCCAGGAGCAGCTGAGCCTCTCTGCAGCCTTCAACAACTAGGCATTGCTTGGGCTGGATGGTGATTTGGGCTCTCAAGCGTGCAGTGGCAGGTGGGGGCTGGCGCTAAGGACCGCACACGGGAGGCACCAAAGGAGCACCTTGCTGATCCTCATGTGGCCTGGAAGAAGCAGGCTTTGAACTGGCTGGTAGGAGAGGTAAGAGACCCATCAGATGAGAGGCAGAAGATCTGACTGGGATGGGGGCTCTGCCCTGCTGTGCCAGGACACTTCCCTGGCTTGCTTGTTAGGCACCTCCAAAAGCAACGTAAATAAGGCTGCTCCAAGAAATAGGAGACTCATCTGCTCTTCAGCTTCAGTGAGACTTCAGAGCAGCTCAGCTGTCAGTACTGGAGAAGGCAGAGGGCCTGGGCCAGCAGCAGAATACATCACCTTGTAATTAGAGATGATGTTGTAATACAATAAGGCTGCTCAAACACTGTCATTTTGGCATTCCTTACGTTACAAATACTTAACCTTGCAACCCTAATATCTCCTTTCTATATAGTTTTTGTGTCAATGCATTATTATTACCAATAAAACAGAAAATCAGTCAATCTATGAATACTTAGGTATGGCTGAGGTCAATGGCATTCCCTGGAGAATGGATGATGGGGTAAGAGTCGGTAGCCCAAGGAGAAGCTGGGAACGGTTAGCAAAGCATTAATTACCTGAGAAATACCATGGGACGAGGTTGTCATTTCTCTAGCAGGGATGCCTGTGAACTTTAATTTTAGGGGTCTGGTTGTAAAGCGCGGAGAGAGGAGAATGGGTCCTGCTCCTAAGCTTGGTGCTATGAGAACACAGAGGCCTTCACTATTAAGCAAAAGCATCAGAAGAGATTAGACCTTCTCATTTGAAAATTATTAGCATGTCACTCAGTCAGATCACCCTTGAGCAGAACTGAATGCCCCCACTGAAGCAGCAGTTTGAAAAGGGTTTCTCTAGCTGCCTTAATTTGGTGTAATCTATTAAATTAATACCAGCTGTCAGACATTTTTCACTGTGTTCTGCTGTCTACTTGCCCTTTTTACACTTGAGTCTAAACATTGTACCAGATAGGCTACTGCTTACATCAAATATTTTTGCTTTGTATCTTAAATTAGTCTGAGGTAAAAGATGTCAAATCAATATCTTGTTTGACTTCACAGGGTTGATTTGTATAATCTGATAGGGAAAATAACAGTCCTTTTTTTTAAGTTAGTGGTGGAGAGCAATTAACCCAAATTCTTGGACTGTCTTAATGACTTATTATTGTAATAGTAATAAATGCAACATATGTGCTAGATCTAGAAGGAAATATATTTTATACAGTGCTCAAAATGATCCCATCTGGACCAGTATTCCGTAACAACACTTCTTAGAATGTCAGGACTAGAAATTTATTTATACACGTAAACATACACACACACATACACAAAGCAAACGGATGTTATGCTATCATTTCTAGATTTCCAGCAATTCTACAAAGCCAAGATTTAGAAAAAAATGAAAATAAGCAAATAACAAAAAAATCTTTAAAAGGGTGAAGAAGTTAAGTGGAAAGGGTACAGAATCCCCAAGAACCTTTGCAAATGTGGTCCTTGGGGGTGAAGACTGGATGCTGCCCACGTCAATGGAAGCTTTACCTTTGCAGGTAAAGGATCCAGGTACCGCTTGAGACAGCTGGGGGTTGTGCATGTCAGGGCAGGTGTGTGACACACTCCCCCCTCCCCATCCTCCTCCATGGGCATAAAGCTCAATTTACTTTCTTACTCAAACAAAGCACTGCACATAGCTAAGTAAATCTTATATTCTGTGGATAAAGCCAACAATAATATATCTTTAGCCTTGAATAAGAGGAAATATAGCAATCTTATCTGAGTCCCTGGCAGCCCTTATCTCAGGAACCATCATGCAATGTTATGACGCCTGCCTAGCACTGTGACGAGGGCTTTCTGCAGCAGCCACCGACAACAGTGCCTTGCTTGTGTGCTGCTGTAAGGAAGGGTTGCGACCTTCCCTGGCTCGTATCACTGCAGAAAAGATAGTGCTGCTCAAAATGAAAGCTTCTCCTGAGCCCCTGCACTCACAGTGGGCAGCATGCTGAGTCCCCAGGCCTGGCTATGTTTCATCCAAGCAACAGAAGGAGCACTCCCATAGCAGCCTTGTGTACTCTCCATTTGTTAGACACAGCAGAAACCACGGGCAGCTTCAGTGATGAGTTGTTTTCTGCTACTGCAACACCAGGTAACTCTTTCAATCAAGAGCACACGCATTTTCCTGCAAGTTTGATCATGCCTAGATGAAAAAACAAGAAGAAATTTTAGCTCACATCCTGTAAGACCTATGTAAATTCTAAGTCCTTTTAAAGGGAAGTGCAAAACCACTCATTTTCTGTGTAATTTCACCATCCACCAGAATACTCATAGAGTCACACTGAAGGGAGATATTTACATACTCCAAAAGCTGAGTAAGTGCATTACTCAAGACTGAACTTCAACAAACTAGCCTGAGGCATGACCAAATACTGAAATCTACAAAACTATTACTGGACTAAGTTAACACATAGTAAAGTAGTTTACTGGGCAGGAATCAGCATCCACCCAAACTCGCACTTGCATGTACAAAATAATGAGTTACGTATCAATAATTTCACAGTCAGTTGAAGAAGCTGGCAAGAAAAAGACTGAAGAGGAAGCAATGCTTTAGGAGTAAAGAAGCACGGTGATGACAAATTAAATAATTGGCTACATTCAGCTACATAAGTCAGAACAGCTCTAATACCACACGGATGGATAGATAGGATTTAAAACTAATTGAAATCAGAAGTAAAATATTGATTAAAGAAAATATTAATACAGGGGGCAAAGGGAAGATGGGAGTAAGGGTATGAAAATGAACATTACCTCAAATAAAGTGGAAGCAGAACTGAAAGATTTTGTGCGTTCTTGATTAAAGCAACCAGACAAACTCCATCTCAAAACTTCTAAGGCTCTCGTCCATGAAATCTCACCTTTGGTAGCAAATATTTTCCATAAATTTCCCTAATTAGTGGAGGCACAATATGAGTGGATAATAGGAAATTAACATCCATATTCAAAGAATAGGGAGGTAAAGCACACTAGACAAGATGACCTATGTTAGCCAAATCTCAATGACATTTAAGGTTTTAGAGCAAATTAGGAAAGGCAGCCTAATGAAAGGCAGAGTGAAACAGAAACTGGAGAACACAAGTGTATCAAAGGCAAAGCCAGGCCAATGTATTATTTTTCCTTAGCAAGAAAAGCAAGCTTCTTAAAAAGCAAGCAAACGAAACAAACGTTGATAAACACCAGCTATCACCTTGTGGAAGATTACTTGCTTAATCGGAGAAGGGATTATTGCAAGAACTGTTAAGAAGGTGTGCAAGCAGCTACAGGAGAGCTGACAGTAAGCCGTGCTATAAGGAGAACTGTCACTCTGGAGGGACAATCCCCTCGCATTTGTCTTAGGGCATCCATGTTATTTCATATTCTCATTAATGGCCTGGGGTAAAGGATATAGAGTCCACTGGTTAAATATATCAATATAAACCTGAGGAGTAGGAAGAGAAAAGCAGCAGAATACACTTCGAGAAGCAGGAGGTCTCAGAGCCTGATTAACGAAAGCACCGAAACTGACCCCTCCAGCTCAGCGTTTCCTTGACTTCACAACAATAGGATGCCTTCCTCTTTTGTGTAGCAGGGAAGTATCCTAAAGAGAGTTCCTAGTCAAGCAGCTGGAATCAAGGAGGATGGGGACACATTAACCGAACATGGGAAGAGAGGTGTAGACTTGGAGAGTCTCACCACAGTTTTACAAAGGCAAGTCCTCCTCTACAAACCTCTTTGAGTTCTCTGGATGGATCATCGAGCATGTGGAGGATGATGTATGGTTGACAGATAACGTGTCTGAATTTTTAACACTTTCAGTAAGGTCATCCACCAAGGACTTCTAAGGAAGCTCAGCAGCCATACCATCAAGACAAACAATCAGCTTATGCCATGGAGTGAGGTGTCAGGCAACATTCTTCAAGGGCCTGCACTGGGTATTCAACAAATTCAGAGTGCTCTGGAAACAGCAATGTGGTGACAAAGTTTGCTGATGCTTATTTATTCAGTGTAGTGGAAAAGGGCTATCTTCAACAGTTTCAGGAGGACCTCATGAGACTGAATGACTGGATAATAACACACAGATGAAATTCAGGGCAGATAAACACAAAGTCAGCCCCAAAGGAAAAAAAAAAAAAAAATCCTAATTTCAGATGTCAAATGCTGGTTTCCAAGCTGACCATTACCACTCAAGAGCAAAATTTTGAGGTTATGGCAAATAGTTCCATAAATACATCAGCTTAGTGCTCGGTAGCAGTCAAAACAGCAAACTGAATATTAAGAATTGTTGGAGAAAGAAGACAGAATAAAAGCAAGAACATCAGTATGTCTCTGTACAAATCCAGGGTTTATCCACAAATTGAATACTGTGTGCAGTTACACTACTCTCATCTTCAGCAGGACATAATAGAGTTGGGAAACGTTCAGATAAGGGACAAGAGAAATGCTCAAAGGTGTGGATTGTTTCCACTAAGAAACAAAAGTTTATTGGTTATTGTTTCGGACTCTTCAGTCTGAAAAAGAAACAACTGAGGAAGAAAATGATAGAGGTCCACAAAAGCCCCACAGGGACAGAGGCACAGCATCTGGCAGACAACTCAGAAAAGGCAGTGGGGGCTGGCTGTCCAGGAAGGGCATTGTAGCATTGTACAGATGGAGTAATTTGGCCAATGAAGGTCTGCAGGGAGAGATAATGTCTCATTAAATCAAACACTATAGTTGGGGAAGAGATGAAAATTTTTGGGCATGCCCATCCTTCCTCAGGTTATTTAGCATCTACCAGACTACACATCTGTCAAGAAAATGTCTCTTTCAATGTCAGTATTGAAATGTCCTAAACCTTTCCCTTTTTCTAATGCCTTGATTGTTTTTTTGTTCACAGAGCACAACACATGTCAGTTGTTGTACTGTCCTCATGGTGTCCATGTGCTGGCTGAAGCTCAGATGATTTAGCTGAGGTGGGAATGGGAGCACTGAGAAAGATGCCTCTGCCTATAGAGCATCATTTCTTTAGGACAGCTTCCTATCCTATCCCCACAACAATTTTTGTCCTTTCAGTGTGTTGGGATGTCACTCCAGACACCACAATAGATGGAATCACAGAAGGAAAATCACTGCAGTTACTAACAGACAAAACCAAAGACATAAATGCATCTTTGTAGCACAGTTTATCCTTTTGTCTGCTCTCAAAAAGGCATGAAAGCTCTCTACTGAACCACTTTTATGTACCTCATGAAAACACAAAATCTACCCACTCCTACGAGTTCTGGAGCCTCATCCAAAAATACCGCTCCAGATATATACAAGCTGCAAAAGTGCTGGTCCCTCAAATTGAAACTCACTTCACTTTTAACTGCATGCCATTATTTTTTCCTAAGGCACAACATACACAAAGAAAGCATTCCCCTGCACACACTTCTCCAGCTCATTCTATAAGGAACTGGAGCCTATGGCTCAACACTGCAGCATCTACATTAGCATAAACACTGGGCAGTGCAGGAAAACCTTAGTCAATTCTCACTGAGTTCATCACTTAGAGAATTTTTTTATTTATATAAAAAAAAAAAAGGGAAGAGCGCTTCCCTCTGTAACAGGAGTGCTTAATAGGGTAAAGATAGCAGGGCAGCTGTATGTTCTCTTTTTTCTGGTGGGCAAGACATATATGTAAGTGATATTATTAAGCGGTGTCTGTGCATCTGTTCATGCTGCTGTGTTACAGGCTGATAAGGAAGTAATGCAGGAATCCGTAAGAAAGTGCTGTAGCTGAGCTCTCATCTGAGCCATATGCTATGATGGTATCTTCTCTGATGTACAGTCCAGTGCATTCAATTCTTATTACATGCAGCCTGGAAGCACTCTGCATTTTCCCTCCTCCGTAGTAGTCCAGTGGAACAAGAGCTTTTTATCTTACCATGTCTCTCCTGGCCCTCTCAGAAGAGAAATCTTTAACATTACAGAATGATAGAGTATCTGTTAAATGCAAGTCTACCAAGAAGGAATTATTTGTTCTCATGCTTATCATTCCATTATTGGAAATTAAATACATTTGCCATCTGTTACTCAATGACCTACAAAGCGCGTCGGTAGAGCTCTGCTCATGTTGGCATGACCTGTGATCACTCTGGAAGTCTTTGTCAGAAAGAGCATTAGCAAGAAAAGGAAACAAGAATGTCCTGACAGAATTAGTGGAATTGCCAGAACACGCACCAGGGACATAGTCATTAAAATGCTGCAGAATTAATTTCAGTCTGGAAATTATCCATGACCTAAATGCGTTTCATAGATTACCAATTCTAATGTCTTTTTGCCTAATAGCACATTAAAAGCAGTTTTCCATCATTTTTAATTAATTGTTGAAAGCAAACAAACATCCAAATGTCTGATAGCATAGCCTCAATTCTGTAAACCCAGGTATGCGTTTAATTTTACTCACATAAGTAGCTCTTTTAACTTCGTACATACAAAAAGCCCAGGAAACCAACTACATTCATCTGCACTTGCAAAATGAGAGCCAAGGATCATCACCAACCTTCTCAACTCACAAACAAAAATATTTCCTTTCTTTTTGTTCCAGAGCATTTGTGGTGGAGACTGGTTAATCTCTCTGTTGTGAGGTCAGAGTAGGGGAGTGGGATTTAGGAAGGAATGTGTGGAAAGGAGAGAAAGAAAAAAGTAAACATTTCACAACAATCTCCAAGGAAAGTTACCACAAGCCATGCCAGCACTGCCAGATGGATTGGGTAAATATGAATTTCAACAGATTTTCCTCAGAGATGTGGCCCTAGCTTGAAAATCGACTCCATAAATGTTGATTGTTTATGGTTTGAGTTTATTGCATCTCAGCAGCTTCAGCCTAGATATACTCCATTTAATATAAAACCCACAAAGCAAACAAAATCTCTTTCTTAACTAAAAATTACTTCCCAGGAGGCATTAGAATGACACAAGATACAAATTTATCATAACCTGCCTTAGAACTATTCCTGAAGTTTTATTACTTTTCCTCCTTTCACATGCTAATTTGAAATTTAGTGTTACTCTACTAGGTTAAGCAGCTGCTGTGCACAATTACAGAATGACTATGTGTCAGCAAGGTGCAGTGATTTTTATACATATTATATACAAGCACCTATACAGCACTGGCCCAAGATATGTGAAACTTTAAGCAAGTGAAGAGTGCATTGCAGTTAAGCAGAAATCAATCATTATATCTAGGGATTTAGAAACTGCGTGCCGGGTCAGGATTTCCTGGGACTGCAGCCCTGCAGATGAAAGTATATATACTAAAGTATTATCTGAACCAGAATCAACCACAGTAAGTTTCTGAGAGCAAATATTTACTAGTTGCATCTAAAGAGCTGATGTATCCTTCAGACCTACAAGCCTTTATTCTGGGTTCTTACCACTAATTAAATATGTCAAAACTAGGTCCTTTCAAGAGAACAAATACGAATATAGGCTTATAAAAGAAGCTGCAGGCCTATTGCTTTAGACCTTATTAATGAAGGGGAATAGTTTGGTGGCCTGGGAAGATATTTCATGAAAATACCCAATGCAAGTTGAATGTTGGGCTGGATACAGTTATTGGCCTCTGCTCAGTCGAAACTGCTTTTGCTACCAACTATTACGATAAAGCAAAAATTGCAACACCAAAGTGCTCGGGTATCCCTGAACACAGTCTCCTGCCCGTTTAATTCAGGTTGCGAGAGCAGCATGGGAGTTTCACGAGTCCCTCTGCCCCTTCCAGGAGGAGCTCATTAGCCAAGCATCAGGGCCAAGTCTTTTTTATCTACCATCTGCCCTGGATGAGAGGCTGCCACACAGTGTTTTCCACCTCGACTCCATGTTTCCATTCTGTCTCTCTCTTCCACAGACAAAAGAGATAAGCAGACCTTCGCTGTAAAAAGCTGAAGGCAGCCAAGCATGGCAATGCACAGAGGAAAACAGCAAAATCCACAAGGATGTCCCCACAATTTCAGCACAGCCAGAATTACAGCCCCCAGACCTCCACCTCAGCAGCGTCCTTCCAGCTCACGCTCAAACTGCAGGAGAAAACTATTATTAAGGTTGAAAAGTCAGTATGTGCAAGGTGAAGAACACCAGAATTAGAGTTGCATTTGCAATGTAGGTGGAACATGAATGTTTTTTCCTAGCCAAGAGAAGTCTGATGTTTTTGAATTGCTTCTCAGCTTGATTTGAGGTAAAAATCTGACATTCTGAAAATTACGATTGCCATAGTGTTTTCTTTTAGTATTTTCAGAACATTTTGTTCTCATTTTGCACTTTTCATTTTATGAATTCATTCATATAAACTAAATCTTTAGGGTGAAACATTGTTTTCCACTAAAAAAAAAAGTTTGGTCTCTAAATGAAAAGAAAAAAAATGGACAATTCTGGGCAATTTTGAAGTTTTTACCCAGAGCTATCTGATTGGATGGTGCTGTTAAACAAGCCCTCTCCCTACCAATGTTTTTGCTCAATGAGCATTTCTGATTCTCCTTGTGGAGGACATACCCTCATGTCTTATCTACTGCCCACTATTCAAACTGCACTTAGACAACATAATCGTTACTCTCACACCCAGCTGTGACCCCCTCTTCTCCACCACACCCAACATATTCTTGCCCAGTATCCTGGTTTCAGCTGGAGTTAATTCAGAGTTAATTTTCTTTCTCGTGGCTGCTGTGTTTTGGATTTAGTATGAGAATGCTGATAACACATATTGTTTTAGTTGTTGCTAAGCAATGTTTTCATTAGTCAAGGACTTCTTCAGCTTCCCGTAGAAGCTGAGAGGTAGCACAGACAGGACAAGCTGGCCAAAGAAATATTCCATACCATAGACACAGTATATAAATGGGGGTTGGCCAGGGACCAGGAATCATTCCTGATCAGTGCTTAGGAAGGGCTGGGCAACCAATCACTGGGTGGTGAGAGCGACTTGTGTTGCATCAGTTTATTTTCTACATTCTTTTAATAATAATAATAATAATAACAACAACAACAACAACTTTCCTCTTCCATTATTGTTCTATTAAATTGTCTTTATCTCAACTCATGACGGGGATTTTTTTTGTTTTTTCCCCCTCCTTTCTCCCTTTTCTCCATACTTTACTGGAGGGGGGTGGGGAGGAGTGGGCGAGCATCTGCATGGTCCTAGTTGCTGGCTGGGGTTAAACCATGACACCCAGTTAAATCTCTTCCTTTAGCACCGTTTTATAGCCACTGCTTCACTCCATTCTGCTCATCACAAGGGTATTTTTATTTCCCAGCCCAGGCTAACTGTCACTTGCTGGGTTTGCTCTCCCCAGCCACTCACGTCTCTTCCCATCCAACATTCCCTGCCTGCAACTCACAGGCAAAACCTTCTCCACGCTCCACTTACCCCATTCATAAATAAATACATACACGAGTCAGCTTGAGACAGACTCCTGACACACATAGTTTCAGCCCATGCAGTTAAAGTCTGTCAAAGTAATAAGAAACAAAGAAGTCTTCTAATGGAAAGCATTAAGCAGCCTTAATAAATAATGTAATTTTTTGCTGCTGAAGGAAGAGTCAAGCTTTCTACAACATGAACCTGACTTCACTTCTCAGAGGGCATTTTCCTGTCTTTTACCTCTCTCCCCACACCTGCCTACTGTGCCTCTTCCCACTCCTTTAGTCTGTCCTGTTCCTTCCCAGATTTCAGGCAAATGCCAGGTCTCATCAAAATAGGTCAAGGCCTGACTAACTGTCCTCCTCTACAGCGGAAGTAGTCATTGTGCCACTGCAAGGGCAAGCTCAGGTATCCAAGAAGCCACGGCAAGTGATGTCAGCACTTCTATTTATTATTAGCTGATGGATTTTAGGAATATAAACTTAACTTATATTTTACCCTAGCAAGGTAAAGATTTCCTTCTCATTTAAAGTGAGTCTGTAAAGCAATTAAGCATCATAGGCAGTGGTTATTGGTGGTACAGACTCCAGACATGCATTACTGAAAGCAACAGCTCTGTGTAGGTCAAACACACCATATTTCAAAACCTGCCTACATATTCAGCAGCTGGAAATCATGCTGCTGCTGTGTAAAGGCAAATTACTGCAGGGAGGGGACAGGCACCAGGCGGGACCAGAGAGGCGTCTTGCACTGCGGTCCACCAGTGCCAGCATATTCTGAATTCACTGGCTTTGCCTAAGGGAAAGAGGTCAACATCTCCTGCTGTGTGGCACAGGCAAGAGAGAATTACTGTCCTCCACATGGATATAATATTTCTTTCAAATGACAAGCAGAAAGGTTTGTGGGGGGAACACATAAATTTTTACATTTGCTACAAAGTCACCCAACATCCTGTCACAGGGGTCAGGTGTTTTTTAGTATAACAGATAATGACAGAAGCATCCCAGAAGTAGCGCATGGTAACCAAGGTGAATAAGAGCTCAGGCTGCAGACACTTGGTTTCCCATGGCTGACGCTGCTCACACTACAGCAACACCTGAAGCAGCTCTGAGGGTCGTTTTCTGCCAGGCACTGAATGAACCCAGAGCCAAAGGACATCCCCGGCAGTCCACAGGGATGGAGAAACAGAAACCTGGAGAAGCAGAGCTACGCCTAGCATGGCGGGACATCGGCAGACTTGCAGCCTGTCCATGTTGCAAGTCACTCAAGGAGCAGCTTACAGGCACCTGCCAAAACGTGATGGCAGCACACAAGGATTAGGAGGAAGCTCTGCAATCTGGCAAAGGCTAAACCTCTGTCAGTTTCCCTTGTCTGGGAATATAGCTGCACACACACTGCACCACAGCTGGTGACCTGGTGCTAGCTAGGAGAAAAGACTGCTCCAGCAGCTTCAAAACTTGGTGTTATGTTCATTAAAAGGTGTCTTTGGGGGTGATAGATAAGAAAAATACTACTCTGGGATATTAGTTGTTACCTGATTTAATTAAAGAGCTGCATAGTTGTGTGCTGATAAATACGTAGACGATGCTAAGCATCCACAGAAGTTACTCATTCCCACACCTTTTTTTCCACCTTAAGAGGGTATTAGAAGCACATTTGAACCAAAGAGTTCATCATCTCTGAAATGGAAAAAAACTACTTTACTTCATGAACAAGGTCAACAACTGCAAAATGAAAGTGCGCCAAGGAATTCTGAGACCCTGATACATCTACCAAAAACCTGAAACTCAGAAAGAGTCTGTTCACCTGGAATTAGGCTTGAAAACAATTTCCAGTGTACAGTTGTGCAGTAAGGGCCATCTAGTAGTGACAGAAGTTATTGTTGTGAACTTACGGACTCAGATATGGTACATTAAGATGAAAATGTAGCTAAAACAGCATGAGTAGTGTGTTACAAGAAAAATAAAGAAACGTGTAGAGACTCAGCAGAGTGCAAGCTTTAAAGCAGGATGAACACTTCGCATTGAGCCCAGTATGCACCAGAACCAGGGCAAAATAAGAGAGAAATGCAAGTGGAATTTACAAAACAAGCTAACCTTTTAGAAAACACCATTTCCAATGCTTCATTTTCACTGCTAAGCCTGGGGGCTTGCAGGTCACTGTTCTCCTTTATGGAGGAGCAGTTTCTAGGAGAGTAGGACTCAGATCCTGCATCCAGAAAAGAGCCTGGCACTGACTCCTGCACATTCTCCACCATCCCGCTCCCCATCCTGCCGAGCACAGTACTAGGGTCAGTCCTGGATGCTGGGAGGCTTGAGCAGCGCCAGAGGGAATCAAACCATACCCTGGCACCCCCCAGCAACAGACTGAACTAGGCAATTGATGAGGAAGCTATGGAAAATCAAAGGCTGAATAAAACCTAGCAAATACAGAAGTCTTGATCCATTCCAATGGCTGGCAGCAAGTTCTCAGCTGCATTTTCTCCCTCTTCACAAACACAACTGTTACATTTTAAAAATCGCCCTATGCTGTCCTTCTGTCCTCTGCCTTCCCACCACATACTTCTGCTAATCACCCTTATTGCACAAATTGCAAGGGGGTCTGACAGATTTAGAGGAAAAGCGGAGCGTATCAAAATAGTTAAACTGTCTTTGCTTTGTTTAATATTTTTTGACTACTTCATTGCATAATATTATAAAGTCTGGGTTCAAGTCCATTAGCTCAAAACAGCAGAAAACAAACAATGAGCGATGAGCTTTGTCAGGATAAGATGCATGCTAAAGACCATTTCCATCAACCGTGCAATTTCCAAACAACATGCTATTTGTATGCGCTTGGTGTGCTTCCTTCTGGCTCAGTTGGTTTCAGATCACGTTGGTGATTAATGAGATGCTACACTTATGGGTCATACTAACATGAGAGCACTTGGAAGAGCCTCAGCGGCAGAGCTGCACCAACAATCTCTTTTCTAAAAAAAAAAAAAAGTGCAGCAGGAATTTCATGTAAACAGATTGTCTGAAAGCCAGGGAGACATTTTACAAGATAGGCCGAGCAAACAGCTCACAGTCACTAGAAGACAGTTCCACTCTCTTCTCAGGAAAAAATCAAATACGTCTGGGGTTTTTTCCCCAATTTAATGAGCCAATTCAAGGGGGACTGGAGCATGGAGGACCACATAGACAGCACAGAACTGTTCCAGAAGTAAAACCCTTTCCTGATGGCAATGACCTGACAGATTGGCTCTGCCAGTGCCATGAAACTTTACCCCAATTTGTATCTTAACCCCAGGTTAGCAGAGATAAAGGTGGCCAGTGAATGGATGAAAGATAAGGGGCTTTCTTCATTTCCTGGCTGATCCAGGAGGATGGTTAATCACACAGCATCAGAAGTTCCCAGGCAGAAGGATCAGCACAAAGCTAGGATTTTCCTGGGCAGAATTTAACACAGGTAACTTCACAACAACTGCTACCACAAAGTAGAGGCATGCAGCAATAGGTAAGATGCTTGCTGCCTCTCAGCGAAATATCTTTTTTGAGAAATAATGATGAAGGGACAAAACTAAATGGACAGTAAGTTTTCGAAGGTGTCTGTGATGTGCATGATTATCAGCATCAGATTGCAAATCCTTATGGCCCTTTGTAACACACTGTTTAAATCAGTGTCATTTTCCTGTTTTGTGGTATAAAGGGCCTGGAGTAAAAACAACAGGAATCACAGTGGTACATACTAGCATTGGATGTGCACAACACGACCTTTCTGGGGAAAAATTACACTATGAATTCTCAAATTAACATAACAGAAACAAAGTCACTGTGTAACTGCCATTGAATTTATCTTTGTAGTTGCATAAGGTGGAGCTCCCATTCCCCAGCTCAGCTGTTGCAGAAATTAGGATTCACTGATCAGTCTTTGAGAAAGATCCCATGACAAGACATTAAACTTTTCAAATCCCAAACTTGAAAATTATCCTTTTATAGGCATATGAGACTTGACCTTAGCTCTTCATGGTCCAAGTGTGCTTCACAACTGAACGTTGTAAGTCACATAAAGAGCCTTTTTGGAACATTACTTTCCTTCTGATGAATAGCAAGAGTATCACTTGCTAGCAGGAATCTACAGCATATACATGTTCACATGAACATGCAAACTTTCAAAACTAATGTAGAAAAAAGCCCTAACTTGAGTGAAAACTCTTCAGATTCATCCTGCAGATAGTAAACAAGCCTCAGCATAGATCATATTTTACAAAGAACATAATGTGGTTCCTAGAATCCACCTACGTAAAAAAGAAAAACAAAACAAAAAGAGCGCTCCCCCTCTGGCCATCCCAAGAAGGATGACAGAGAAAAAAAGATAACCTGAAGTTTCCTGTTGAGATTTGCTCATTTGTACAAATTTAGTGGAGAAAATACCCATTTCTGTGCTCGTGCTCGCACATTTTCTGTCTCCTGAGCAAGTGACAACTCTACAGCCAGGATTTCTGGCTGTTTATATCCTTTAGAGTCTACATAGCTTTCAGTGCCCCTGCTGTAACAACCAAACTGAAGTCCACAACTGAACAAATACGCATGCAACCAGGCAGGACTAGAGAAGAACTCACCAGCACGTGTCACTGGCTCACACAAGCTGACCTAACATTGTACTTCAGCCTTATTTCAGACTCCTGCATCCAGTTCCTGCCATCCCTTTCAATTCTGTGCTTGGGTTGGAAATTAGAGCGACTTTTCTTTGTAGCCAAATTTGTTTCAAGGAGGAAAGTAGCACAGCAAGAAACAAACTCGAGCATCCTAAAGCACTACTTCCAGGATTATCCAATTTAAATTTAAATTTTAAAGAACCAAACTAAACATAAGCTATTTTGATTCAGGAAGATCATTAATAATCTTTGAACTCTTTGGTTTTCCTGTGGTTAGGGACTTACAAACAGATTTCAGTCTCCTTTCAATCATCTCCCCTTATGAAAACAGATGCAATGTAACAAAAGACTGTCCAAGAGGGAGTAAACTGGGAGCAAAAGACACAGAGACTCCCAGGAGTTACTACAGCTGATTTTGAGAATTCAGTTTTTACAAACAGCAACATATCTTTGCACCCTTTTACTCTTCACTCCCTAAAGCATCTCCAAATAATTTTCATCCATAGACTTCACTGGTCTCTCTTCTCTTTATTTGCCTTCACACTGTACTACAGTTTTGCTATGTATTGATGCTGGCTTTCAAGCCAGCCAGTTACCAAGCAAACCATTTTAAGAACCTCAGACCTTGAAACAGTGACAGGATGACCAGAGCACAAAAATCAGTGCCCCCTTCTAAAGCCCAGTAATGCTAATCACAAGCATGATAAAGTCCAAAGCACAGAAAACTGAAGTTGTGGTTATGAATCCAAGCCTCACCAAATCTATTCATAAGAACAATTTCATGCCTGGACTAGATCCACCTGAGTACTCTGCTTCCCCCAACAGCCAGGAACAGAAGTATGGGTCCCGGAAGAATGGCCCCATAGGGATAATTCCTTGGGACATTATCATAGCTTCCAAAATTTTGTACCTACAGGCTTTCCTGAATGAGAGTTTGTATATTCAATCTTTTTCCACTATTTGCCCAAGGACATCTTGAATCATTTTGGCTCAGCTGTTACTTGCTTTTCTTCAGTCTACCAGGTTGCTTTCCTATTGCTATTACAGAAGACAGAGGGCAAAGCTGGATTTCCATGGCTTCACCCACACTGAGCAGAAAAAAAGCAGCATCGGGCAGCACAGTGAGGACACAGCCAGCCTGCATGGATGTGAACCAAACCAGCATAGTTCTGTTGGCTATGCTGTTTCATGTTCTTTGAACTTTTAAGACTTACTTTGGCATCTTGCTGCTTCACTTTCATGTGGGTAAGAAACCGGTCAGGAGAAGAGACAACAACTCTCATTTTGCTTTGAGACTTGGATGGCTTTTGTGGTTCCGGGTGAAACCTGAACAAAAGGAAGAGAGCCACAAATCATGCACTCCATGCACTTCAGACATTAATGCTAACTTTTATCTTTACCAGTCTCAAAACAAGACATTCAGACCTGGTAGAAGAGAATGAGAACTCCTTCACTTCAGTCTGTGCTTGGAAGAAGGGGGTCAAGAAGGGGAGCAATACCCACTCCCACAGCTTTAAACCTGGATCCCTGTGTTGCTAGGAACTGCTGTTGTCACCTAATTTAATATTATTGCAGTTCAGATGAGCACATGTTGGTAAACAAAGCATCAATGGAAGGGCAGCATCCTGTTTACAGTTCACTGCACGATGATTCATTTACGGTTCTTCAACAGGGCAGAGGCTGTAATCATGCAAAAGGTCAGCAGTTTCTGTTAGGGCTTTTGCCTTTAGTCAGATAGTGCTTAGGTTAAAAAAAAAAAAATCCAGTGTTGATATAATCCTGCTGAACAGTCTTCATCTTTCCTGGAAATCAAGAGTTTGACGTAGATGGAACTTCTTTAATTTAAGGTATGGAAAACACTCCCTATGTTTCAAAAGAAAGTTGATTGTCTTTGAGTACAACAAATGTAATCTGCCTGCAAACCATACCTTCTCGTGAACGCTAGCAATATGCCATCTCTCAGAGATTGCCAAAACCAGCATTGCCAGACTTGCAAGGTGAGGAAGAAGAAATCACCCTGAGCATTAATGGCCTCTGTTAAATGCAGCGGGGAAAGCTCTGTCATTGTCAGATAAATAATTACAGATGAGCAAATAATCTAAAGCACTTGCCCTTCTATTATACAGCATATGGCCTGCAGGATCAGCCATTTAACTTCAGCATTAAGATATCGAACATGACATCCGGCACAGTAGGAGCTAATCAATTTCTGATGAGCTATGATTTCTTCATGCTTAGCATTTGCCTGAAATCTCATCTTCCACCCCAGTCACTGAGTTTTACCTTTCATGTGCATTATGTACAGCTTCTCGTGGTGTGGCTTCACTGTGAAGGTAACTCCACACATGCAGGCAGTGCTTGTCCCTGGTCTCTGCAGAAATACACTTTATGAAATCTGTGCATGAGCTCCCAAATAAGCTATAGATTTAGAAGTTGACACCAACTCTTAAATACAGCAAACCGTCCCAATGTGTATCCTCTTCAAACACTAAACTTAGCTTGCCTATACCAGAATACATATGAGGAATAACCTTTCCGCGCTGTTGGAAGAGTCTGACCTTACAGTGCTACATGATTTATATTACAGTCAAATAAACATGGCCTCTGAGAAGGTTAGAGCTACTTACTGCTTTCCAAATACTCCCTCACATACGCACTTTCAGGCCAAAGATGTCCTTAAATCAGTAACTACTTCAACAAGCCCTCGAGGAACTAAGATATAATTATTACAGCACCAGCTCCTGATTAAGGACTTGTTTGGAAAAGAGCTCATTAATTTGCATGCACATCTGATTGACTGTGATGGAAGGAAGCTGGCAGAAAGTTATGCAGGGCACTAGTTCCTCTACACAGTGCTCAGAGCATCAAACATATGCCTGTTAGAATCGCCACCTGTTTGTTTTCCATCTCTTCTGTACCTTAACCCCTGAAAACTCAGATCTTTCCTTTTTTTGCTGGCCTAATTAATACTAACAGTTCTGTGCAAGTCTATCCAGATTGTAAAGACTTTCACAAAAAATAAAGCCATTCAGGGAAGTCTGATCTGTTTCCAAAGAGTGCACAACAGCAGAGAGGGAGGCCAGCATGGCTAGGGAAATAATTTGCTGCCTGTTTTCTGCTCTGTGCCGCTGCTATATGAAATAGAGCCATCTTACAGCAATATGAAAAATAACACTGTACAACTGTTAACATTATATTAAAGACTGCTCAGAAAAATGTGAAATAGCTCAATTTTATGTGTACATTTTATTAAGCAGGAAGATTTAATCACAGTTTTACCTGTACTGTGAAAAGGGAGGTTGATAAGCCTTATAAGCCAGGGGTATGCAACTGAATTATCACAGGACAGTTGGCCAGAGTTATGCTGGAAACCAGAAGGAAGGTAGCTAAAACTACCGTACTACTTAAGCAAGACAAAGGCCACTGGAATGGGAACAATGGGAATAATAAATACACAGGAGTACACAGGCCAATTTACCTGGCAACATTCCCCAGCATCAACTAATGATACCACAAGCCCGCAGCAGGGATGGAGCCCTGCCTGCAGAGAGGCCTGAGTGCCAACAGAAACTTCTCCGTCTCCAGATCCACCACCGACTCCAGTGCACACGTGAGCCGTCGCTTTGGCTCCAGTGTCCCATGCCCGTGTACAGCTGGTGGTAAGTACATACAACCTCAGTCTGAAGAAGATACATACGCTGGAACTGACCCTGTTTTGATGGAGAATTCTATGAGAAAATGGAAAAAGTTGTGCGGGGATGTCAGGAAGGCTCGTTTTCTTCACACCCTGACACAGCAGAAATACAGAGTGAACGTGTTTGTCCTCCCAGTTACTTTTGCACTTCTTCCATTTGTATAATATTCAATATTTCAGATCAGACACTGGTGCTGCTTTCAAGCAAGTGGCACATCTTGCACACAAAATCCTTCATATTCCTAATTCCAGGGAGTTATGCCCTGAATAAATGGTTGCAAGCTGTTTAGGGGCAATAGCTCTCCCCTCTTTGAACAGTGTTTGACATTACCAGGTCTTTAGGCACTACCATTAACACACAAACTTTTCACCTGCTGCTGATTCCAACCATTCATAAGATTCTTCCCAAACTCCAGAAGGTTTTTGTTTTGTTTTGCTTTTCTAAATATCCACTTGCTTGTTTGTCTTGGCAAAAACATTCTTGTGTTCACAGTTAAACTTTCAAGAACCTGAAGGAATCCAAGAGTCGTCCGCTTTTTCTCCATAAATCTCAAAGGGATCATGTTGGCAGCTGGTACCACTCTTCTGGACATGGATTACACAGTTCTTTTCAAGGACCATTTCTCCCCCTCTCCTCCTCCCTAAAGATTAATTCTTGAACTCCTGATGACAGAGTATTATCTGATATCTAGACCCTGGAGAGCAGTTTCACCTGCAAAAGCACCACCTCTGAGGTGGACAAAGGCCAGCTCTTCAGGCCTTTTAAAACTTTTCCTACAAACCTTGCACAAAGACAACGAAAATCCTGTTCCTCTGCCTTCCTATCCATTTCACTGCCTGTTTGCTTCCCTAGCTTTTTTCTGTGTGCTTTTACACTGGCGATAAACATGGAGGGCTGATAGCAGCAAACATGGGCAGCTCTCTGCTCTCTGTGGTTATTTAGCGCCTGGCAAGCACCAAAGACTCGGCAGGGCAGCCACGTTCATACAACCTGGTTTCGGGGACAAACCCTTTCCCAGCACCACTGCAATTCTGGCAGAGCAGCAACCAGAACTGACACCCCGCAATGTCCAGGGTGGCTTTGCAGGCTTCTGCATGTGATAGAAATTGGGGCACGTATGTGCTTTCACACTCCCCCTACTGCAGCTAGAAGAGGGAAAATCTGCAGGTGGTGGGATGGGCTGGCAGCTCTGAACGTCACCTCCCTTCAGCAGGGACACAGCTCTGTTGAGCAGAGCTCAGTGCCAGGGCACAACACGTTTCAGCACTCCTGTAGCATGGGTCACACTGCCTGTATGACAGCATGGCACGGTGCTGCAGAGCCCATGGGGCCATGCACAGCCCTGTTGCAGTCCCTTAAATTGCTTGTACCCGCATGGCAACGGCACACAGCCCCAGGTGGCTGGCACCACCACAGAGAGGAGCCCAGGTGCTGTGGCCCTGGAGGTGGCCTCCCAGCAGAAGGTGGGAGCTGCAGGCAGCCCTGGGTCACATTACCTCATCAAGCAAGAGTGATCTTGACGAATTTGAACCCACCACCTGTCCTTGGAGATATTCAAAAGCCCTCTGGACATGGTCCTGGGCAACCAGCCCTAGGCAGCCCTGCTTGAGCAGGGAAGTTGGGCAAGATGACCTGCAGAGGTCCCTGCCAGCCTCCACCGTTCTGTGAAATCTTAAGGTCTGCCAGTTCCTACTGAAGATGGTTGTGTAACTCTGGTTCAGCTATATATAAAATTCATAAAAATTACATTGTGACCAACTCTACACAGTGCTCTCATTGAGGATTGTAGAACCAGAATACAATAAGAGATTTTAAAACTCATAAAAAGCAAATCAGCATACTTAGATGAACACTGCCAGCTGGTCCTAGGTCCAAGAAAATCTTGACTTCCTATACAAATATGGTTTTACTAATAGCTCAGTAGGAATGGAAATATTTTCCTGAGAAGTAGAAAAGAAAAATGGTTTAATCAAGCTGTCTCTGCATAGCTGCAAATCAATGAGAGCTTTGCAGTTTACATAACCTGCCTGTAGGAATCCTAGAGAGATCCAGAAAGAGAAGTGAAAATTGCTCAAATCAATATGAACATGAAAATGCTTAAAATCAGTAAGATGTGAAGTGAGTTACTTTCATTGCTTAATAAACGGGGAAGAAAATGAAGCTTTAACACCTGCAGGTAATGAGTTACAGCAATTTACTTTGCCCCTACAATTCTATTGATGTGACCAGCACTGATGGTTAGGAAAGAATATCATAAATAATGTCAACACAAAGCTAAATATTACAAAAGTGTATTTGCATTCCATTTAGGAAAGTTCTGACACACGAAAGCCAAGAGCTGCTGATTGCTGCTTTTGTTTCCCAAACGTAAACCCGTGCATGTTGTAAGGTCTATAAAACCAATAAACAAACACGATGAGTTCATTGGACTAAGCGTATGCTTTAACCCCAGAATATATTAATCTGTATGTACAAACACTATGTGAGAAAAGCTCTCTTTTCTCAATTACACGCTGTGGTTTTTATACATATGGTAAATAACCTTTGGAAAAACTGCCTCCCATTTCCCTGCGTAGTAAGCCAATTCACTGCTCAAACATGAATATAAATCACAAGCTTCAGGAAAAGAAGGATTGGCTTTCTTAAAAAGTCCTGAAAAGTGGAACAACTTGCCCTGTGCTTGGTGGGCACACTTGGCAGTGGTGACCCCAGACAGGACCCAGCAACAGCCTTGTGCCCTGCAGTGCACCTCATGCCTGGGGAGAGCGTGGCAGAGGGACAGACCAGCCTCCTCCCTTTGCAAAGAGCTGCTTGAAATGTTCAAAAGTTACCATGTGGTTTAATATGTCCTGAAAAATGAATAGTGGCCAGCACAAGAAGTATCGGCTGAAGAGATGTTTTTAGAAAGATCTGTAGGTATTACACTGGCACAGGTGCCACCTGCAGGTTATTAAACAAGCGGTGCAGGAAGGAGACGGCACAATTACTCCTCATCTGCTCTTCCAGATCCTCACTCAGGCTTAATCTGTCCATACCTACCACACTTGAAAATAACCTGTGAGCACTCAAACCTCAGCAAAGAGTTTGTATGTTGCTTCACCAGGGCAGGGTTATAATCCATAACAAACATAGACACTAACTTGTTATGACTCTTGGGAGGCAGACCCAGCCTAGAGGGGGAATAAAGGCATATTCTGCTTACACAACACAGCACATGCTGCAGTTGAGTGCTCCTCTGAACCTCCTCATGTTTCTGCAAAACAGGCACCTTCAGCAAAAGCTGCGTCCCTGCCCGCTGCAGTGACCTGTGTATCTTTGGATACCTGTGCCTTAGTGCGTACAACAGATTTAAATTTCTGAGAGTGTGTTCTTTAACAGGGAAGGCAGAAACGATGAAACATCCCATGGAAAATGAGGTGGTTCAAAAAGAAACTAAGGACTGAAACAGGATCTGTCCTTGGAGTCCTCATACAGCTTTAAAAAAAAAAAAAAATTATGTATGTGCATATACATGCACACACAGGCATTAGCTTTAAAGAGTTTTCTGCAGGGCAAGAAGTACAAATCAGCAAACCCACAATGTACATTTCCAAATTTTTAACAGATTTCCTTCTCCAACAGAAAGTTACAAAAGGTTTAACAAGGAGAAACTTCTAGTTTCTGTAGGGTACAAAATACTCTTTCCTAGAAAAATTAATTATTTGGGCCTGTCTTACAGGCAATGAAAATGATTTTATGGGACTGGAGCTCTTAGACTTCCTTCTGCTGTGCAGTTCTGGCTCGAACACTGCCACACAGCGATGCTATCTGCTTACAGCAGCTTGATGCACCCTGCACGCCCAAACTTGTGCAGCATGACTGCAATCATCCATGTGTGAAAGATGTAATCTGCGCTGCCTCTGGCATAATCAGGAAAAATCCTTAGATTTGAAACACTGCATGATGCTGCTGCTGAGCAAAGGGAGAATGGAAATGCCCAATCTCTTATTACAGGGCAAAAAAGCAATTGAAGAAGTGGTGAAAGATGACAGCAGAGGGCTTCTTCTAAATTACTGTCTGCAGGTGTGCTTTGTGTGTTTTCTTTAAAGGAGTGAAAATCTAGGCCCTGATTCAAACGGTGAACAAAATGAAGGTCTGCAGGAGAGGTATAGCAAAAACTCTTGAGTATCACCTTAACTCAAGTTGAGGTGTGGGCAGATGGGGGAATATTTCCTCCACTACAGAAGTAACAAGAATGAGACCTGTGGATTTATTTCTCCCCTCTTGGATGGACACCTCATGCCATTTTCCAAGGAGCCGGAGACACCAGCAGGCAGCTTTATTTCACTTGGATCAATCCCAGGATAAAAGCCAGCCTCCCATCCTTCAGTCGCAGACTCCATGAATCCCCAAAGTTTTACCATAAAAGAGCTTTGTACTAAGTGCCTGACCTCCATTACACACGTAGCCTTTGATTTTTATTTATAAAAATCCTTAGAAGCTTTCTATCCCCACACATGGCTGTTCCCTAAAGCAGGAGGATGGGACCACAACTGCAAACAAGCATGTGAGCCTGGAACTAGAGGGCATTGAACCCAGGATGAAAACATCTGCAGCATCTTTTAGCCAATTAGCATGATGTCCTGGTTTGAGGTA
>VYXH01006659.1:18155-33002 GCA_013397275.1 Burhinus bistriatus
ACTCTGGATCAGGGAGTGGAGCCAGAGGACCAGGGGCAACGGTTTGAACCTGCAAGAGGGCAGATTTAGGGGAGATATTAGGCAGAAATTCCTGACTGTGAGGGTGGTGAGACCCTGGCTGGGATTGCCCAGAGAAGCTGTGGCTGCCCCATCCCTGGAGGTGTTCAAGGCCAGGTTGGACGGGGCTTGGAGCAACCTGGTCTGGTGGGAGGTGTCCCTGCCCAGGGCAGGGGGGTGGAACAAGAACTTTAAGGTCCCTTCCAACCCAAACCATTCCATGGTTCTATGATTCTGTGATCTCCAGAGGTCCCTTCGAACCCCTGCCAGTCTGACTCGCTGATTCTGTACTGCACCCATCAGACACGAGATGGAGCTGCCGTTCGCTCCGTTCCCTGCCTGGGGAACCAGGCTGCGCTGCCCCGAGCCTTGGACCTCCTCTGGCTGGCAGAGCCCCCCGCTGTAATCCCTCCTGGGGGGCAGATCCATCGCCCACCATGTGTGTGACCCTGCTGGCAGCTTCCCTTGGCTGCCGCGTCCGCGGGGTGTGGAGAGACTGGGGGTTACGGCGTCCACCCGGTAAGAGATGGTTTTGTGCCGTGTCTTCGCCAACGCAGAGCTCCATGGGGACGGCTGGCTGTGCTGGCCTCTCGCTGCCGAGGGGAAGAGAACCAGGATGGACCCAGCCACGCGTCAGTGAAATCACGGGACTGGTCAGACCCTGGGTGGTGGCACTTGCTTGACAGAGCTGAGGACGGTGCAGAGCCTGTGGCGTGGATGATGCTGTCTAATCATTAATAATATGTGTCTTTATTTGTATTATGGTAGTTTCCAGCACCCTCAGACGAGAGCGGGGCTTGGCCTTGCAGGGGGCCACGTATACTCTGATCATCTTCGTGGCCTTGCAGGAGGGCCGTGGAGATGCTGGGAGGGCTGGAGCCCCTCTGCTATGAGGACAGGCTGAGAGAGTTGGGAGTGTTCAGCCTGGAGAAGAGAAGGCTCCGGGAAGACCTTAGAGCCCCTTCCAGCATCTGAAGGGGGCCTACAAGAAAGCTGGGGAGGGACTTTTTACACAGGCGTGTAGTGAATGGTACGATGAGGGGTGATGGCTTCAAACTGGAAGAGGGCAGATTTAGATTAGATCTCAGGAAAAAATTCCTGCCTGTGAGGGTGGTGAGACCCTGGCCCAGGTTGCCCAGAGAAGCTGTGGCTGCTCCATCCCTGGAGGTGTTCAAGGCCAGGGGTTCCCTGCCCAGGGAGGTGGTGGAGTCTCCTTCTCCGGAGATATTCCAAACCTGCCTGGACACCATCCTGTGCAACCTGCTGTGGGTGACCCTGCTCTGGCAGGGGGGTTGGACCAGATGATCTCCAGAGGTCCCTGCCAGCCCCGGTGATTCTGTGATTCTGTGATAAATGGCGTCCCTCAGGGGTCCTGCCCGGTCCAACCCAACCCTCTGGTTTCAGCTCTGCTGTCAGATCAAAGGCAGGGACATCCCCTCTGCAAGTTCGAAGCAGTGGCTGAACCGCAGGGCTTGCAAATCCCAACCCACAGCCACGGGGCACTTGGCAACAGGCAAACAAACAGCCTGGCGCTGAGCTCGGCCGCTGGGCTCCGTCACACCGCAGCCCGTAATTAATAGTGAGGACGGAAAGGCCCGTTCGACTGCTTGGCCTCTTCTGCCTGGGACAAAACCAAGACAAGGCACTTTTACATCAGATTTTTCCTTTGATGTTAATCTATTCATTTCCAGCCTCCGCTGCCTTTTACGTCCAAAGCCCATTAAGAGAACTCCCATCGCTCCTCCGCCCACGTACCCGGAGATGCTGCTCAGATTAGCAGCGCCAGTGAACCTCTGCCGCCTGGGCGCTCCGGCTTCACCCCGCCTTGCCGTCCTGTGGCTCCCCTTGCAAACCACAGCCCAGGCACTCCCTGCTGCCATTCTGGGGGCTCCAGTCCCTTCACAGAATCACAGAACCATGGACTGGTTTGGGTTGGAAGGGATGATAAAGGCCATCTAGTCCAACCCCCTGCCCTGGGCAGGGACACCTCCCACCAGACCAGGTTGCTCCAAGCCCCGTCCAACCTGGCCTTGAACACCTCCAGGGATGGGGCAGCCACAGCTTCTCTGGGCAACCCCAGCCAGGGTCTCACCACCCTTATAGTCAGGAATTTCTGCCTAATATCTCCCCTAAATCTGCCCTCTTGCAGGTTCAAACCGTTGCCCCTGGTCCTCTGGCTCCACTCCCTGATCCAGAGTCCCTCTCCAGCTTTCCTGGAGCCCCTGGAGGGACTGGCAGGGGCTGGAAGGTCTCCCCGGAGCCTTCTCTTCTCCAGGCTGAACATCCCAAACTCTCTCAGTCTGTCCCCATAGGAGAGCCGATATGTGGAGCTTCCCCTCACGGGGCAGATTTGTTCACCCTGTTTTGGGGAAAGACTTTTTTTCACCCATAGCATAGCCGAGAGCAGCCTCGGGGTTGCTGTAACTGCAGGGCCTGGGCTGGAGCAAGCAGGTGAGTAAATCCTGCATCCCCCTCGCTCGGACGGTCTGCGCCGTGCTCTTCGTGCGACGTCCTGCTCTCGTTTCTGCAACTGAGCCCATTTCTTTTTTCTCCTTTAATCCGCGGGGCTACCCCAGTGCTTCCGTTTTGCACTATTTTGAGTGCAAGGTGGGGTTTTTTGTGGGTTTTTTGTGTTTTGGGGGTTTTTTTTAATTTATTTTATTTGGCTTTTTGCAGCACTGAAGTGTGGTAAAGCCAGCCAGCCCACATCCCTCTCCTCTCCCGGCCCCAGCAGCAAAGCTGAGCGGGGCTGGGAGGGCGAGGTGGTAGTAAATAGCAGGAAAACACCCCTGTTGCAGACAGGTCTGTAAAGGGAAATGAATGAAAGGCGGCTGCTGACGCACCCGTCTGGGCTCACGAGGTTTGGCCGGCGCAGCTTCCCCCGTTGGTGGGTTACGGGGAGCGACGGTTCATCTCCAGGAAATACAGAGGAGGGAAGGCGCTCGGCTGCCAGCGGAGCAGCTCCCACCAACCAGGGCCATGGACACGGTTTGCGTCCCCTCCCGGTCCCCATCCTGGGAGGGTGAAGTCCCAGCGCTGAGAATTGCGCTGCTCCGAGCAGCTCTCCGCTGCCGGAGGAACCTGGGGGATGCTCAAGATGCCAAGTGCACGGGGAGTGTGAGTCAGGCCTTGGGACCGGGAGATAAAGCGCCATAAATGCTGGGTTTTCCCCTTCGGATCCTGCTCTCCGAGCTTTTCAGCGTCGCTCGGTCACACTTTAACTTGTCTCCGCAGCGGCAAGGGTTGCAAATTTAGGAGGAAAGAAGGGAAGAATTGAGATTTCCCTATCCCTGTGATTCAGAGCTGAAAGGAGCAAACACCGTATTTTGTATTGAGAAAATGTCTGGGATGTTTCTCGCAGCATGTCATGAAACCGAGGAGATCGTTGCTGTAGGATCCAGGGTGGCCAAAAGGACAAACAGGCTCAAGAACGGGATGGGATGGTGTTTTTGGAGGACTAGCAAGCTTATGAAACATCTCTGGCATAAGAAGTCTCGAGCTGCTGGTAGCTGGACGTGCTGGGTTGAGATTTCCTTCTGCCAGCGTGTGAGATGGGTCATCCACTCTGCTCCCGGCCAGACACGGATGCCGGCATCTGGAGACGTGACCCCTTCTCCAGGCAGCTGCCAAGAAGTGACAGAAGGAACCATCCCCGGCTCCGAGACGGTGGCACCCGCCTAAGGAAATGGACCTGCATGGAGACTGCCGGGGAGGTGGGGATGCTGCTTGGAAACACGGGGTGCCTCCGCTCTGTCCCATCTGTGCCGAGGATGCCAGGAGGAATGTGCCGAGGCCGGTGTGCGCCCACGCTCCCGGGCCATCCCTGGCCTCTTCCCGCTTCTCCCTTTTCAAGGCAGCAAAAAGGGATGTGAATATCTGCACAGCGGGTACGGGGCTCCCGGAGAGTTTGTCCTGGCGCTCATATCCCTGTCCTTGTCCATGTCCCCATCCCTTCCCCATGGCTGCAGCAGTGCGTGAGCGGTGCCTGGAGGCTGCTTGCCGGTACAGGGAAGCCTGGCCCTGCACAGCCCCCAGTAAAAGGTGTTTTTTAATCCCTTTAGCTGCCTGCAGAGCGGGAGCAAAAGTGCTGGGCTGGACATTGTGTATGTGGGCAGAATGCCTGAGGGTAGGAAGGCTCTGCAGAGAGATCTGGACAGGCTGGATGGATGAGCTGAAGCCAGTGGTGTGAGGGTCAACAAGGCCAAGTGACGGGTCCTGCACTTGGCTCACACCAACCCCATGAACTTGGGGAGGAGTGGCTGGAAAGCTGCCCGGCAGAAAAGGACCTGGGGGCATTGGTCCACAGCCGGCTGAACATGAGCCAGCAGTGTGCCCAGGTGGCCAAGAAGGCCAATGGCATCTTGGCCTGTGTCAGGAACAGCATGGCCAGCAGGACTAGGGCAGTGACCATCCCCCTGTACCCAGCACTGGTGAGGCCACAGCTTGAGTACTGCGTTCAGTTTTGGGCGCCACAGTGTGGGAGGGACATTGAGGTGCTGGAGCGTGTCCAGAGAAGGGCAACAAAGCTGGGGAGGGGTCTGGAGAACNAGTAGGGTCCATGGTTGGCCTAGATGATCTTAAAGGTCTTTTCCCACCTAAACGATTCTATGATTCTGTGAAAATGTAAAAGTAGGAGAGGATTAGTTCATCCTGAAACCATCCCTGGAGACATTTGTCTCGTGGGATCCTAAAAGCCCCGAGCAATAGAGACCTTCAAGCACGTTTTACCATAGGAGCAGCAAGAGCCCTTGGCTGCGATTTCTTGCACCCGCAGCCGTCCACCTCGGGGCTTCCCCAGGGATGAAGGAAAGGCGCCGGGAGCACTGCCAACCTGGGCACATAGCCCTGAGGCCAGGTTTGGGGCTGGGCTGGTGTCGTGGAGGATGCCGGGGAAGCTCGGCAGGGCCGTGGTGAGCGCTGGAGGCAGAATGGCTTTTATCCACCTTTCCTGCGGGCCTTCAGCGAGGCAGCCGGGGAAGGCTGAGCGCTGCCAATGTCCTGGATCTTCTCCAGCTCCATCCTGCGCAGACATCCCCATCGGCACCTTGTTACGGTTTGAGGAACCCACAACAATTTATTGTCATTTAGACAATTATTCTCTCACCCCGTGACCCCTCCCCACCTGGGATGGACAATTAGGAAAAAACAAGGAAACCCGAGGGTTGAAATATAAACAGATTTAATAGAATAAGACTAAATAATTAACAGTAATAACACTACAGAACTAATAGTGATCCTGATACCAATATAAAATAGACCAGGATTATACTCAGCCCATTCTATCCGTGGGAAGCCGTGCACTCCCAGCAGGGGACAGCAAATGTGGGACACTACGAGCGCTGCAGCTTCGGGAGGAAGGGAAGGGCTCAGGGTCCGACACCAGGGCAAGAAGTTCTCAGGATCGCAGCCACCATAGAAGGGAAAAACTCCTCAGCAAACTTTCTAATTTCTATTGAACGTGCCATTCATGGTATGGAATAACCCTGTTGGCCAGCTTGGGTCAAGTGCCCGGGTCTCGCTCCTCCTCATCCCTGCGCCTGGCGAGCAAAAAAATCCTGAGAGCTTGAAACCCGCACACCAGAGCTGGCTGTAAAGTAAATATTTTCACAAATTCAGACCCTGGAGTCTTCTAAAAATGCAGTTTTCCCAAGTGTTAGAAGAGAAATCAGTCCCGTGTCGCACAAACCAGGACACACCTCCACTGCCCTGTGAGGAAGCTGGTGAGCTGCCGCCCCGCTGACACAGCCGGGGTTTTCTCTGGCCAGGGATGAGGGCAGGCACATCCGCATCCTGCCTGCGGTGCTGGCTGCCGGCCCTGCTCTGGCGTTCTGCATGCCAAGGCGAGTCGGCACAGCCCGCGATGGAGGAAAACCCTGCCGCCCACATCCCTGCCCACGCATCCCTGGCTGTGCCGCAGGCTGCCCGCTCCCCCACGCCAGGGGACCATCAGCCCAGTTCGAGTCATGGCCCGGGGTGGGGGCGGGATCAGGGGGGAGCCCCCAGCCCCGTGCATTCACACCACAGCCTGGTTGCAACCAGCCCATCCCCGCCTGGGAGTATCATGAGGGATGTGGCTGCTTTCGACCTTTTTATAGCAGAAATAGTGAGAGCGGCCAGGAAGAACCACTAGCGGCTTGGCTTTTTTATTTGCAAAGCCTCTGGTCCCCTGCCTCGAGGCACCGCATCTTGACAGAGAGCGCCCACGGCGGGAGATCCCCCAGCTCCCCACCGTGGCAGAGATCATAGAATCGTAGAATCACAGAATGACCCAGGTTGGAAGGGACCTTTAGGATCACGGAGTCCAACCATCAACCTGACACTGCCAAACCCACCACTAACCCATGGCCCCCAGCACCACGTCTGCCCGGCTTTTAAATACCTCCAGGGATGGTGGTGGTTCCACCACTTCCCTGGGCAGCCTCTTCCAATGTTTGATGACCCTTTTGGCGAAGAAATTTCTCCTAATATCCATCCTAAACCTCCCCTGGTGTAACTTGATGCTGTTTCCTCTTGTCCTATCGCCTGTTCCTTGGGAGAAGAGACCGACCCCCTCCGGCTACACCCTCCTCTCAGGGCGTTGTAGAGAGCGAGAAGGTCTCCCCTCAGCCTCCTCTTCTCCAGGCTGAACACCCCCAGTTCCCTCAGCCTGCTCCTCACAAGACTTGTGCTCCAGACCCCTCCCCAGCCTCATTGCCCTTCTCTGGACACGCTCCAGCACCTCAGTGTCTTTCTTGTCATGAGATGACTCCGCTGCCGCCTGTGTGGGAAGCAGAGATTAATTTCCAGCAGTGGGAAGGTTCCCCTAATTTGCCTCAGGTGTCTGGGCAAAACGCAAAGGGATTTTTAACTCCTTCAAGCTCCCCCCTCCGGATCGATGGGAGTCAACCAAGCTCCGGCTGCCGGGTATGGGTGACATTCCCAAGGTAGCATTTAACTGGGCACATCCCGGGCTGGTACATGTGTGCGTGCCTCCGTCCTCTACCCGCCGCTGGCCTGGGCTGATGCCAGCCCATTGTGTTCACTTTTCCTGTCCGTGCCAAGCTCGCTGCTTGGGGGAAAAATGGTCATTAAGATGTGAGCGTGACCCCAAGCCAGCAGTGCTGGGACGGGGGTTGTGGGGAGCAGAAAACTGGCTTGGTCAGGATTTTACGCTCAGAAAGTTGCTCCTTTCAGTGAAATGGGAGATTTCCGGTGGAGGTATGCGCGTGGTCTGCAGGCTTTATGGAAAACAGGCTGATCCTGCTCGATAGGAGCGACGCTCAGCAAAGTTGGGAAAGGGGCAGGAGGGCTCAGCATCCCGTCCACCCCTGATCCACACCGTACTTAACAGGCGGGTTGGATAACGGGGCCACAAAGCAACGCGACACCAAAACAGCTTTTCCTTTAAAACCCTCCCCTCCTGGGGAAGCCATGAGATGGGCCACGAAGAGGATCAGAGGATTAGAGCCCCTCTGCTGGGAGGCCAGGCTGGGAGAGGTCGGGGGGTTCAGACTGGAGAAGAGAAGGCTGCGGGGAGACCTTCCAGCCCCTGCCAGTCCCTCAAGGGGCTCCAGGAAAGCTGGGGAGGGACCCTGGATCAGGGAGTGGAGCCAGAGGACCAGGGGCAACGGCTTGAACCTGCAAGAGGGCAGATTTAGGGGAGAAATGAGGGGGAAATTCCTGACTATAAGGGTGGTGAGACCCTGGCCGGGGTTGCCCAGAGAAGCTGTGGCTGCCCCATCCCTGGAGGTGTTCAAGGCCAGGTTGGACGGGGCTTGGAGCAACCTGGTCTGGTGGGAGGTGTCCCTGCCCAGGGCAGGGGGGTGGAATGAGATGGTCTTTAGGGTCCCTTCGAACCCAAACCATTCTGTGATTCTGATTTCCCATTGGGCCACCTGGAGCAGCCACCTCTTGCCACTCGGCAGCCCAGCTGCGAACCCCTGGGCACGCTCCCCCCGGCCCCAGCACTTTGGGTGTACTCCTCCCTCTGCTGCTGCACCCAGGGGTTCCTGCACCCTTGGGTCCCTGCTGTCTTGCTAAAGGGGGATTCAGAGGCTGGATTTTAAGGATGCTTTTGCTCCCAAGAGTGAAGTACGGGACTTGCGGGATGACACAGGCATCCCCTCGGTCGTTGGTGCGGGGCAGACACCTGCCCCAGCTCCAGCACACAGAGCTGTTCCCATCTCAGGAGCTCAAGCAGAGGGGAGGTGACTTGTTCCAGTGTCCCAGAGGGACACGGCAGGGACCCCACGAGCCTGAGTCTGCACCCATGGAGCCCCATCCTCACGTTTGGCATGTCTGTCTGTCCATCCTCTCTGCTTGAACACCTTGGCTGCTGATCACAGGGCTGTTCACAGGTGCTCGTGGTTCCCAGGCTGGCTTGGGCTTGAACAGGATCCGTGCCGGAGCGGCTCCACGGCTGCTCTCGCTTCTGCTGTTGGCATATCAGAGCGTACCCATCAGCGCTGCCCTGGCTGCCGCTCACCGCAAGCTTCAGCTCTCTCAATAAATACAACTGGTAAATCTATTAATTTTACAGCTCTAATTGATGTATTGCTGTAATTACCTTTTATAACAAGGCGATTAAACCCTATTAAAGATTATTAGCTAATTAAAACTCCTCTATACATGCACACCCCAACCCCCTTATGGGCACAGATTGTTGGTTGGGGGGAACTGGAAACCCACCGCAGTCAGGGTCTTGGAGATCGGCATGATGCATGGCATGACATGACGGGTTGGGATGCAGGACGAGAGATGCAGGTCCCATCCCTGCCTCTACCACCGCGTCCCTCTCCATCCTTGGGGATGTCACTTGCCGCCGGGGCTATAAGGGAGGGGGACGGCTGCGTACGCTCAACCCAGTGATTTTCAGCTGTCTGGGATCAGATGGGAAAAAACTTGGAGGCTGGGATCTTCTCCTGGTAATAGGGTGGTTGGGGACGTAGGGTTAACGGTGCTATGTCTTGTTGGCCAGAAGAGCGGGTTGGAAAGGGAAAATCCCCACTTGGAGATGGGGTGTGTCTGCTTTGGAAAGGAAATCGCTGGAGAAAACAGCCCCGTGCTGGGGCCGGGAGCGAGGGGAGCACTTGGAAGCGTCTGGGGGATCAGGGTGGCTCCGTCCTGGGTTGCTCTGTGCCTGCAAAAGCAGGTGACAAAAGGTGTGCATGGCCCGGGAAGCGAACCCCAGGGTCCTTGGAAAGAGCCAAAAAGAGCTGAAAAGCCATTGGGAAAGCAATCCACAGGGCTCCCACCTGGGGATGATGGCATGTCCCCTTCCCGCATCCCTCCGTGCTGGAGCAGCCGCATGGTACGGGGGTCCGCAAAGCTGCAGCTCCTCTGGCTGCCCCCAAGCCCCAGAGCAGCTGCGCTTCATCGCTGCCCACGGCTGCGCATGCAAGTTTGCGTTGCGGCATTTGCAGGCACCCAACGTTTCCGGGCTTTTTTGCAGACCAAAGAGCTCTGGAGGGATTTGAAATTCCAGGGATGTGACTGCTTTCTGCCTTCTGAGTCACTCCGAGGAAGATACAGCCCATACCGAGAGCCTCTCCTCGAGCCACGCAGCTTCCCCGTCCATCCATTGCCCCTCTCCGGTCCCCCTCGCTCTGCCGCAGTGGCATGCACGGCCGCTCCAGCTCCCTGAGCGCTCGTGGAAACCGCAGGAATTCACGTTTGGGAGCCGAAGCATCGCGCTATGCCCCGTGCCCTGGCAGGGAAGGGCGATGCGGAGCGGAGCTTGTCCTCCCGGCTCGCTTGTGATGCAGCCTGGCTCATCTGGTTTAAATTAAACCCCTCTGACAAGCGCCTCTTTTGCCAGTCGTGAGCCAGCCAGCCCCGGTGATGGGCTGTGCCGGCGATGGGCTCCTCTGTCTCCCCGCATGCGTGCCACGTTTGGGATCCTCCTGCCCTGGCCCGAGGCGGGGCTGTGGGCACCATCCCTGCACCCTTGCTTGGGAAGACGGGGCTGTCTGCACCCAGGAAAAAGGGGGTTCGCAGGGGTGCAGTGTGGGGGACATCCCCGTCCCATCCCGGAGGGGCTCTGCATGGAACAACGAGTGCCAAGGAGCCTGACCCTCCCCGGAGCCGCTTTACTCCGGGCTGCCGATGCCACCAAGGAGGATTGCAAGAGTCCCGAGCCAGCAGACCCCCTCCAGGCCGCCCGTGTCACCCTGCTGCCCCCCACCACCACCCACCCACCCAGGGGAAGCCCTCAAACTCAGTCCCCCAGGGCAGCGAAGCATGGCCAGGGTCCGGCGCGTGGCAGGAGCTCTGCGGGCAGCGCACGGAGCCAGGACGCGCCGGGGGGCTGCCAGAGCAGGGACAGGCTGTGCCGATGACCCTTAGCTGTCATTTTTAGCTGTTGCCCAAGCTGGTCCCTCCGTGCCTTTGCCCTGGCCACGGTTTCCCACGTTAAGGCTTGGAAACTTTAACCCTGCTGTCCTTGTCCCAGGGGATGCTCCGGACCTCGGCGGACATGGCCTGCTCGGGGAGCACCCGCAGGGGAAGGGCAGAAAACACTTTTCTTCCCGCCCCCGGGGGTTATTTTTTAAAACAAAACAAAGCTGGGGAGTGGAAGGCGGCTGTTCGTGTCCCACAGTGCCCCGCGGCTTGGCAGCCGCCGCGCCAGAGCCCTGGGCCAGCCCCCGCCTTCGGCAGCGAGGCTGCGCGGCACGAGCGTCCCGGGGGGCCACGAGTCCCCCCAACCTGGCTCGCCGTAGTGCCAGGGCCACCGTCACCATCCCTGTCCACGGCCTCTGCCTGCATTGCCCGGCCCCGGCGTCCTGCGTGCTCTCACCTCCCTCGGGGACGTGACGTGCACGGGGGTCCCCAGGGGTGCAGTGTGTGTCCCCCGTCAGGGAAGGAGCTAATGGGGCAGGAAAGGCAGCCCGGGACGGATGAGGAGGCAGAAGGAGGGAGGAAAAGGGGAATTCAGCTGCAAATGTAAAGGAGGAGAAAGACTGAGCGAAGGAGTGGGGTAAAAAAGGGTAGACACCCCCGGGGCCGGCAGGGAGATCAGCACTGGGTGGGTGGCGGCGCAGTCACCCCCTGCACGCAGCACCCAAGGGTGCCTCTGGGTGCAGGGAGGGACCCCCAGTGCGCAGGGACGGGGAAGGGGGCGCAAGGAGGCCAGAGGAGCTGAGCACCCCAAATACCCCCACGGCAGTGCCGGGCGGGCTGTGCCCAGGCTGCCCCCGTCGCCGCTTCCCCCCCTCCCCAGCTCTGGGACGGGTTCCTGGCCACGGGGCTGTTGCTTTTTGAAAGTTGGACCCTGGATTTTTGCTGTGGTCCCTGTCCCCACCCCGCTACTGTTCGCCGGCAGCAGTGACTCATCGGTGCTGGGATTAATCATTCATAAAGCGCGCATGCACACACGTGTGTGTGTGTTTGCGTGTGTTGCTCCGGTTGCTGTGTGAGTCATTCCCAGCCTGCCGGAGGCTTTGCCGCACTTCAATTAGCTGGAAAAACGAATCCAGCTCGATGGCAGCGCGGGCAGGACGAGCTGGGCCGGCCGTGGCTCGGGAAGCGGCACTTTGGCCGTGCCTTTGGCCTTGCATCTCGGCAGCCCCGCACCCCTCCATCCACAGGGGACGGCTGGGGCAGGTCGTGATTTGGGGTGGGTAGCGCCACCTGGGGTGTCCCCGATGTCCCCAGCTGTGGGGTGCAGCTCCCTTCCCAGTTTCCCTCGCTGCAGAGCCCAGTTTTGCAAGTGGGAGCTCACGGAGGGAAGAAGCTGGAGCCCCCATGACCACCACCCAGTGAGGTCCTGCCTCAGCCCACTCCATTCTGGGGCGCAAAGGGGTTGTGTCTCTGCTCCCTTTGCCATTCCCAGTTCTCCCTCTCCCGTGCAGGAGGGATTGGCTTTATAGAGCAAAGTACGGGGGGGGGGGGACAAAGTCCGAGGAGGGGACAACCCCCCCTGCGGTAGCGCTGGGGGGTGCCAGGAAGCGTGTAGAAGTCACGAGCACTTGGAGGGAGGCAGGGCACCCTGCACCCAGCTCCAAGCTGGCCAGCAGCTGGGAGGACTGGGAATCACCCGTGGTGGGAACTGGAGACACTAGCAGAATGGTGGAGCACTGGGGCGGGGGGGGGGACTGGAAACAGCTGGGCACTGGGAAGGGGGGGAGTGNGACTGGAAACAGCTGGGCACTGGGAAGTGGGAGAATGGGAAACAGCTGGTGCAGGGAACTGGGACTGGGGAAACTGGACTCAACTGGTGCTCAAAATTGGGGGAGTTACAAAGTGAGCACAGCTGGCGTGGGAAATTGGGAGAAAGGATAAAACTGGGCAGAGTTTGTACTGGGGAGAGCTAGGAAATGGGGACAGCCAGTGCTGAGGAAACTGGGAGGGTGGTGGTCTCGGTGGTGGTCTCTGGTGCCCCAGAGCTCTACGTCTGTGATGCCTCAGAGTGCTGGGGACCCCTCGGCAATGGTGTGTTGGGTGGCCTGGGGCTCTGTATTTGGTCCTCAGAGCCCAGGGTTTGGGGTGCTCCAGGGCCCTGGGCAGCCTGGGGGTCCTGCATTTGGGGTACACCAGGACTCCCCCGGCACCCTGGGTTCAGCTGCTGAGATGCCACCTGCCCTGTCCTGAGGGGCAGTGACATCCTGGGGATGCCCAGCCTGGGGGTCCTGGGGGTGCCTGGCTGCACCCCGTTGCTGCAGCCTCTCTCAGGGTGGGCTTTGCCCTTGCCGAGTCCCCCCCGAGCTGAGAACCAGCCTCAGCTGGGGGAATTCCAGCAGAAAAAGGAGAGCGGGGAGCGCTCAGGGTGTTTGCAAGGGGGTCACCCTGGGCTGCGCCCCCCAGAGCCGCCCTCCCCAGGCCCCTTTTCCTAGGGATGCTTTTCCAGCCTTTCCCAGGCAATGGCCTTGACTGATGCAAGTGGGTTGTCTCCACCCAGGTTTCGGATAACTCCACCCGCCTCCTCCTCGCAGCTCCTCCTCCCAGTGCACAGCCCAGCTGGGATATAAGCAAGTCACTCAGACAACCAGGAGCAGCCGAGACAGCTGGGTGGGTGGCGTGGGACGCCGAGCTGTGACCTGTGCTGTGTCCTTCGCCTTGACGCCGGACCCCATGGCGACGCCTTCGCAGAAGAGGAGCACCCGCAGCGGGGCTTCGGGGACCCCCTTGTCCCCCACCCGCATCACTCGCTTGCAGGAGAAGGAGGACCTGCAGGAGCTCAATGACCGCTTGGCCGTCTACATCGACAAGGTGCGCTCGCTGGAGCTGGAGAACGCCGGCTTGCGGCTCCGCATCACCGAATCGGAGGAGGTGGTGAGCCGCGAGGTCTCGGGCATCAAGGCTGCCTACGAGTCGGAGCTGGCGGATGCCCGCAAGACCTTGGATTCGGTGGCCAAGGAGAGAGCTCGGCTGCAGCTGGAGCTCAGCAAAGTCCGGGAGGAGCACAAGGAGCTGAAAGCCCGGTGAGTGCTCTGGGGACACGGTGTCGGGGGGGGGAACCATGGCGGGACGGTCACTGTCGTCACGCTTGGCAGGGAGCCGGGAGGGAGGAAGGAGCGACCTGGAGGAGGCAGGGAGAGGGGAAACCCGTGACCCGACTGTGGCAGGAGTGTCCATGGTGGGGACCGAGAGAGGAGGGAAGCTCTCCCGGCATTCCTGCTCTCCCTCCAAGCGCCATCTTTGGCCGGGATGCCCTTGGAGGGGGGATCTGGGAGCAGAGCTGCGAAAGCTCGGGGCTGGGGCTGAGCGGATGTGCCTTGGGCTCCTGGGGAGGGTCTGCGTGCCATGGGGCTGGCGGCCCCCTCCGCCTTCGTCATCCTGGAGCTCTTCCCAAGCGCGCTCCGGCGCAGCCCGGGAAGCGGTGCCAGCCAGCTGGCTCTGTCCTGCCCACAGATCTCGCCTGCTCGTCCTATTTTCCTCTGCTGTCTTTGGCACCCGTTAAAGAACCTGCTTGGGTTTTGTTTGCCTTAACCCTCCCTGTGCCGAGCTGTGCCCGCTCCGTGGGGTCGGTCCCCTGCTTTGGGGCAAGCAACACTTGGGCAACGCCTGCCTCCCTTTCCCATCGGCTGGGTGATGTGCTCCAGGTCTGCTTTGAGGCTCAAATCCCCCCAGCCCCCTTGCCGTCAGGTTTATCTCTTTCCCTTCCCGACATCAGAAATGCCCACCTCGTTGCCACCTCCCTGCTGCTGTCAGGTGCCTCCTCGGGACTGTGGCAGATGCCCAGCGCAGGTCCCCTGAGGACGTGGGTCCCTGGCCACTGTCACACCACCGGCCGGGCAGGGACCGGCCGCTGGGCTTCCCCGGGGCTCTGCCAGCCCATGCGGCATTGGGACTGCAGCCCTGTCATGCTCAGCTCCCTGCGTCCCGCTCCACGGAAGGAGCGAGCAGGTCCCTTTCCGTCATCGGCTTTGGCTCGGGGCAGGATTCGGGCTGGGCGGTGGCGGGACAACCCCCTCTTCCTCCATTTGAGCTTTTGCCTCTTATTCTGGATATCTGGTTTTCAGCCTGTACCAAATGAGGCTAAAATTAACGTCCTCAGAAGAGGCCGTAAATATTCTATCTACTGGGAAGGGGGTGAACACGCAGCCTTTTACAGCTGTCTTTGAAAGCCGTGCGGTGTTTTATATTTAGCTTTCCATTTCCCTGTGCGCTGTTGCGGCTCTGTCCTCAGATAAGGCGGCTTTGCTCGGCCGGCTCACCGCAAGGCAGATCCCTGCTCGCCGGATCCTGAGGAGCTGGGAGCTGGCGAGCCGAGGAGCTGGGCTGTCTAAAGGCTTTTGCTGCCTTATGCAAACCCAGAACTATCTTGGCCGTGATCTTTTGAGGGCTGGGAAAAAAAAAAAAAAATAAAATAAA
>VYXH01006659.1:39224-49685 GCA_013397275.1 Burhinus bistriatus
GCTTGGGGCTTGCCGGCACGGTGAGGGGCTGAGCAGAAGGGAGGTAATGAAGTCTCTTGCCCCGTTTGGAGTTGGGGCTAAATTGCGCTTTCTAGGGATGCCACGTCTGCAGTCCTCGCTGCTGGGGAAGCGGGTATTTCCTGCACGCACGCCGAGCAGGTCTGGGTTTCACCCTGGCACAGTGCACGCCGGCTGGGAAAGTGGGAAGAGGTGTACCGGGAGCATCTGCCGCGCCGGCAGCATATGGCAGAGTGCAGCAAAACACCGGCACTCATCTCCACCGCTGCTTCTCCCTGTGCCCAGCTGCGTTTTCCCAACGGCATCGCGTTCCGAGCCATCCCGGAAGCCACCCTGCCGGAGGCAGTGACTCAAGCCAGCGGCTGAAGCAGGCAAACAAGGTGGCTCCAGCGCAACCCGCGCCGGCCTCGCCGCCGCTGCGTGCAAACAGACCTTGTGGCAATGTAAACACCTCGCCTGCCTTTATCTGGGCTCTCGCAGCCGGGATAGTGAACCCTTTTGTTCCCAGGAAGATGGGTGGCAGCTGGATCCAACAATCCCCTGCTTTGTTTCTTAAGCAAATTTTGCTGGGCAGAAGCTTTGTGTACCCGGATTTATGGAAAATCATAGAACCATGGAATGGTTTGGGTTCAAAGGGACCTTGAAGCTCATCTCGTTCCAACCCCCTACTCTGGGCAGGGACACCTCCCACCAGACCAGGTTGCTCCAAGCCCCGTCCAACCTGGCCTTGAACACCTCCAGGGATGGGGCAGCCACAGCTTCTCTGGGCAACCCCGGCCAGGGTCTCACCGCCGTCATAGTAAAGAATTTCTTCCGGAGATGTCACCTAAATCTGCCCTCTTGCAGGTTCAAACCGTTGCCCCTGGTCCTCTGGCTCCACTCCCTGATCCAGAGTCCCTCCCCAGCTTTCCTGGAGCCCCTGGAGGGACTGGCAGGGGCTGGAAGGTCTCCCCGCAGCCTTCTCTTCTCCAGGCTGAACACCCCCACCTCTCCCAGCCTGGCCTCCCAGCAGAGGGGCTCCAGCCCTGCCAGCATCTCGGTGGCCTCCTCTGGCCCCGCTCCAGCAGGTCCATGTCTCTGCTGTGCTGAGGCCCCAGCGCTGGAGGCAGCACTGCAGGGGGGTCTCCCCCGAGCGCAGCAGAGGGGCAGAATCCCCTCCCTGGCCCTGCTGCCCACGCTGCTGGGGATGCAGCCCGGGATGCGGGGGGCTTTCTGGGCTGCCAGCGCACGTTGCCGGCTCCTGTTGAGCTTCTCTCGGTGAGGTGAGCTGCTGCTGCTGGGGAGGATAAAGGAGAATTTGAGCTTGCTCCTTGTTTTCTCTGACTTGGGTCCTCTTCACCTTGTCCCATCTTGCCCAGGGACCCTGTTCCCCGCTGTGGATCGGTGCAATGCCCCAGGCGCTGGCTGGGGTGCAGCGATGCCCCCAGGAGTGGAGCAACCTCTTCCTTGCTTTCCATCCATTAGGAGCTGCAAAGCTTTGCATTCCGAGACGCCATCGGCCCCGTCCGTGTGTGCAGAGGGAAAGGAGGCCACCGCCACGTTTGCATGGTGGCGACGGCATTTCCTTGATCCTGGGGCCGGGATTTGCATCCCCGTTCCTCCTCTGCTGCCCTGGGCCCTGGCCGCTTCACCAGCGGCCGGGTCCNCCGGCCGCTTCGCCAGCTGCCGGGTCCCAGCGAAACATGAGCTTACGGCTGGCTTTTTCCCTCCCCTTGCCCCAACGCTCCTGGTCCCGAAGACGTGATTAATACGAGTGACTCAGCTCCCTGCTTTTAACTCCATTTGTAAGGCTTCTCACCCCCCCCTTCCCGTATCAAATCCCCCAGGGAAACACTGGGAACCGGCGCGTTGTCTTCATCCTTTAAGGCGGTGTTTTATAGGCTTTGCATTTCTCATTCATCAAGAGAAGGATATATTAACTTAAATCTGATGTTCTGGGATTTCTATGGAGGTGCAACACTAGGAGTCATTTGGGGTGGGGGGGGAACAACTAAACACACAAAACTTTCCTGGTAATTTTTAACCCAATTATTGAAAAAACTGGGATTTCCTGTGTCAGCGTAAGATAGTGAAGACTGAGTAAAATCCCTTAAATTTCATTCAGTCCAAAATGTAATTGTTGTGTGCGTATTTGTCCATTATATTAAAGACATGAAACTGCACTCGTCACCATCACGAATGTTCACAGCGTCGCAACAAATACTTTGAATTTCCTTGTTCTCTTCCCAAAGGCAGAAGTACGCACGAGGCTTAAGCTTTAAACAGGCTTTTAGATTATGTACAACACTACAAATCGTTAGTAAATTCTGCATTGGAAAAACAAGCTTTCTTCTCACGCCTTTTCCTACTGAAACCTGGTCCTCAGAAGGTGGAAAGTGAGCAGCGTGGAAGACGTTGTATTCATATATTTGAGTTATGTCTAAAAAAATTTCCCTTCCAGCACAAGTCCAGTCTTTTTTTAAAGAGTTCCTTTTTCCTGATGAAGGACATTATTGCTTTAATCTATAGCTAAGATGATTTAAGTCCAGGCTGTCAAGTGTTGTCGAGATAACGTGATTCAAAATTCTATGGGAAGCCAGCAAAAGCCAAGCTGGCGTGTGCACAATAGATGGGCTTGGGTTGTGCCGAGCTTGGGCTGGTGAGCAGGAATTGATCATAGAATCATAGAATGGTTTGGGTTGGAAGGGACCTTAAAGTTCATTTAGTTCCAACCCCCTGCCATGGGCAAGGACACCTCCCACTAGACCAGGTTGCTCAAAGCCCCGTCCAACCTTGAACGCTTCCAGGGATGGGGCCTCCACAGCTTCCCTGGGCAACCTGTTCTTCACCATTTCAGAGTTTTATCATGGTTTTCCGAGCAGTTGAGATGTTCAGGTTTTTAAAGTCTTTGGGGATTGTTCTTGCAATGGAAAAGGCAATTTTTGCAAGCGAGGAAGCAGCCCTCCCTCTGGAAAGCCCAGGATCAGCCAATTCCCTGGGGACCTGCATAAACAAAAACATTGGTCAGGTTTTTTTCCTGGGCACCGTGCGGCCAAATCGCCGAGCTCTGGGGACAAACCCAGGGCTGGACCGGTTTTGCTAAATCAAGTTTCAGCTGGTGGCACTTTGCATGTAATCCCAGCCTGGAGGCCCAGGTAACCCAGGGTTTTGGTGGTGAAGGGAATCCATGGGAAATTCTGCCCTCATCCTCGTCTAAATTCTGCTCGCTCATCCCCAAGGCTCGGCTGTGAGCAGGGCCGGGATCTGCACACTCCCGGCACTGGTAGCTTCCAGCAGCCGATGCTCACTTGCTCCTTCCCAGCTCTTTGCATCCTCTTTGCATCTGTCTCCTGTGGCTTGCAGCACCCTGGAAAATCACAGAATCCCTGGGGTTGGCAGGGACCTCTGGAGACCATCTGGTCCAACCCCCCTGCCAGAGCAGGGTCACCCAGAGCAGNCCCTCCATCTGCTGGCCACACTCTTCTTGATGCACCCCAGGATGCCATTGGCCTTCTTGGCCACAAGGGCACCTTGCTGGCTCATGGTCATCCTGTTGTCCACCAGGACTCCCAGGTCCCTCTCTGCAGAGCTGCTTTCCAGCCGGTCAGCCCCTCACCTGTACTGGTGCGGAGGGTTATTCCTCCCCAGGCGCAGGACCCTACACTTGCCTTTGTTGAACTTCGTGAGGTTTCTCTTTGCCCAACTCTCCAGCCTGTCCAAAAGTTAAAGGCAGCTGAGAAAGAGGTTTCAGAGGCAGCAAAGCACCAGCAGAGCCGGTGGGAAGTTGTTCTGCCTGCTCCACGTTGGGGCATGCATCTGCGGAGGGTAAATCCTGCCCCTTGTCTCTGTAAACCCATCCATTTCTGCCTGATGCAAACCTCACCTGGGGCCCCCAAAAGCGCAGCATGGGCAGTGGAAAGCCAAGTCCCATCCATTTCCCCATCGACTCCCACGTGGAAGCCAGCAAAACCCCCTTTTCCAGCTATAAAACCCCTCTGGTAATACCATCCGCCCTTCAAAAACCACGGAGCCCTCCCGTTACTAGGGGGGACTCAGCCCAAACAGCAACGTCACTTGGTGACTTGGGATTTCCATTTCGAGCTGCTGGCGAAGGCTGGGATGAGTCACCAGCACTGGCGTGACAACCCGGGACGAAGAGCGAGCGATACCGGGGCTCCCCAGCCAGCACGGGGCGGGGCGGGAGGCTTTTTAATATACTATTTTTTCTCTGAAATGGTGTTTTTAAATAGTGAGGGGGATGGAAGCCTGTTGGTGCCCGCCATGGTCACGTTCATCCAGTTGTTTGCGGTGCTGATGAAACCTAATTGCTTTGTCCCATCAGGAGAGGTGAGGCCGCGTGGGTGCGGGGCAGTCGCTCGGGTGTACCCAGCGAAAGGAGAAAAGCTCCTAAAGGCTTCTTAGGGAGTGTTTGTAGCCGATTCCGGGAGGTATCAGGTGTGATTGGGTCCAGGAGTGTTGGACTTTGTGTGCGCCCGCAAGTCCCAGCGAGGTTCCTGGTGATGGGGTTTGTGGAGGGACGGGAATGCCTGAGATTTTGGGAACCCCAGACTGAAGGGTCCATCTGCATCGCTGCAAAATATTCTTTTCTGGTTCCCAGCAAAGCCGCGGTTTTGGTTCATTTTTAGACATTCTCCTGGAGAAACTGACTGCTCATGCCTTGGAGGGGTGTACTCTTGGCTGGGTCAAAAACTGGCTGGATGGCCAGGCCCAAAGAGTGGTGGGGAATGGAGTTACGTCCAGTTGGTGGCTGGTCACAAGTGGTGTTCCCCAGGGCTCNAGTCATTGAGGTGCTGGAGTATGTCCAGAGAAGGGCAATGAGGCTGGTGAGGGGTCTGGAGCACAAGTCTTGTGAGGAGCGGCTGAGGGAACTGGGGTTGTTCAGCCTGGAGAAGAGGAGGCTGAGGGGAGACCTTCTCGCTCTCTACAACGCCCTGAGAGGAGGGTGTAGCCAGGGGGGGTCGGTCTCTTCTCCCAAGGAACAGGCGATAGGACAAGAGGAAACGGCCTCAAGTTACACCAGGGGAGGTTTAGGATGGATATTAGGAGAAATTTCTTCACCGAAAGGGTTGTCAAGCATTGGAAGAGGTTGCCCAGGGAAGTGGTGGAGTCGCCATCCCTGGAGGTATTTAAAAGCCGGGCAGACGTGGTGCTGAGGGACGTGGGTTAGTGGTGGGTTTGGCAGTGTCAGGTTGATGGTTGGACTCCGTGATCCTAAAGGTCCCTTCCAACCCAGACAATTCTATGATTCTAAGAGACAAGGAAAGGCCAGATCCCAATTCCAAGAGTGGGGAAGTCCAGCTCTTAGGTAATGCCAACAAGCTGTTCTCGCTCCACTGGGGCTGCCTGGAACGGAGTAAACCCGTCAGTCCCATGCCAGGAGCGTGCGGCACGGCCAGCACCAGCCCTGGCACCGGCAAGGGGCTTTGGCACAGCTGACGCTGGAGGGTGGGGGCTCTTTCCGTGCATCCTTGAACACAGCCCATGCTGGCATCCCCTGGCTGCCGTTTGGCCGGGGTTTTGGTGCCGGACAGGATGCTGGCTCCGTGCAGATGTTGTCCTCGCTATACATTGCGCTGGCTATTTACAGCTCCCCTGGTAGGAGACCAGCCTATGTTTATCCTGGTGATTTGGCAAAGGCACAGCGGCACGGATGAGTCAGGAGCTGGGAGAAGCTGCTTCGCCACATTCCCATTGCCCCACCGCAGAGGTTTTCCCAAGACCGCCTTTCCTCACGCTGTCCCTGCTGCTTGTCCTGTGGGGCCCTCGGATAGGGGGAGTGATCCCCAGGATGGGGGACAAATCCCTGCGATGGGAAAACGACCCCTGGCATGGGGGACCGATCCCTGGGATGGGGGACCAATCCCTGTGATAGGGGAATGATCCCTGGGATGGGGGGGCAATCCCTGGGACCAGTCCCTGGGGTGGGGGAAGCAATCCCTCGGATGGGAAAACAACCCCTGGGATGGGGGAATGATCCCTGGCAGAGCAATCCCTGGGATAGAGGAATGATCCCTGTGATGGAGGAATGATCCCTGGGAATGGGGGAGTAATCCCTGGGATGGGGGAGCAATCCCTGGGATGGGGGAATGATCCCTGGGATGGGGGAGCGATCCCTGCGATCAATCCCTGGGGGGGGAGAGCAAGGCCTGGNATCCCTGGGAATGGGGGAGTAATCCCTGGGATGGGGGAGCAATCCCTGGGATGGGGGAATGATCCCTGGGATGGGGGAGCAATCCCTGCGATCAATCCCTGGGGTGGGAGAGCAATGCCTGGGGTAGGGGGTGTGATCCCTGTCATAGGGGAATGATCCCTGGGATGGGGGAGTGATCCCTGGGACCAGTCCCTGGGGTGGGAGAGCAATGCCTGGGATAGGGGGTGTGATCCCTGTCATAGGGGAATGATCCCTGGGATGGGGGAGCGATCCCTGGGACCAATCCCTGGCGCTGGAGGCAGCGCAGTGCAGAGCAGCAAGCCCAAGGTGGGGCAGAGCAGGTTTTCTGGGTCCTCCCAAACAGTCAGATCCATCACAAACCTCCTTGGTGCCTCTCTTGCCTCAGTTTCCCAAGCTGTAAATAGGTCAGAAAGCCTTTTCTGGGATAACGCCTCCCAGGTCTTGTGGCAGGGGAGCAGGCTGGTGGGTCGCCTGGCTCCCTGGCAGGAAGGCGAGGAAGAAACCCAAAGTCCCCAGGGATTTGCAGACACGTAAAAAGATTTATCGATGGGGCATGTGCCTGCGAGCTCCCCTGACTTGGCGCTTTGTCTGGGGTGGGGCGGCCGCGATTCGGAGGCAGGGAAAGAGGGGAACGCCCGTTTCTCCCACCGGCTCCATCCCACTCGTGCTTTAGAAACGGCTCGTGGGGATTAGTAGGAAGGTGAAACCAAAGGGTGTTTTCTTAAAATGCATCTAGTGGGCTTTGACTTCTCGGAGAGGGTTGGCACCCTTCTGCCAGCCCGGCGGGGTGCCTGCCCAAGGCTCCTCGCCTCCCCTCAGCTCCGACGGCTTTTCCAGAGGGAGAGCCCAGATCTGCCGGCTTTCTGGGCTGGGATTTTGGGGCAGAATGAAGGGGAGCAATAGCAGATCCTGGGCGCTGCTTGGCGGGGCTGGCCCCGATCCTTCCGTAGGGACCGTCCGCCCCAAGGGTCTTCAGCCCTGGCCCTTTTTGAAGCCATCGTGTCACTTTTGCAGGCTCGTTTCTGTGTCTGTGCTGGGTACAGCCAGAGCAGCTCCAACTTTCCATTAACGTTTGGATTTTCTGGCAGCTCAGCTGCAATTTTCTTTCCTTTTTTTTTTTTTTTTCCCCTCCTTCCTGCTTTTAAAAGCTAAAAATAAAACGCCTTGAGGCCCCTTCTCCCTCCATCTTTTCTCTTGAGACGTTTGTTTCTTGAGGATTTGGTGCCTCTGTTGCATTTTCTCCTCTTGGCTTCGATAAATGCTTGTTTTTACACCCGACTCTCCCAGCACAGGGGATCAAATCCTGCGGGACGCTGAGCCCGTGTCCCCTGGCCGCGGGCACGCAGCTCTTCGGGGTGGATCTCTGCTTCCCTTTTGGCTGGCAGAGGATTTGGCATCTTTTTAGGCTCTAGCAGGCAGGATGGGGAGACCAGTGAAACCCTCCAGGGAGGAGGAGGAAGGTCCCTGTTCGTCCTCTCGCCGAGGCAAGTGAGAGCGACGCAGCTGCCGTCAAAGTTTTTATTTTTAGCCCAGCGCCAGCTGGAGCCCGGGAGGCTGCGAGGGAAATAAAAGCAGGACCCAAGGGGAGGCGAGAGGAAAATTCAAACCCTGGCTGGGCTGGGACGGGAATCGCAAGGGCTTGCGTGGACCAGTGGGCACCGGGATTCCCGGCGTGGCAGAGCACTCGCACGCGTGCTGAAATCTCGTTCGGAGGCTGCCGCCTTCGGAGTCAGGGCTGCGTTTTAAAGGACCGTGGGGGAGATGCTCGGGTCCCAGGGAGCCACGGCATGCGGACTCACCGGAGGAAAGGAAAGGACGGGGCAGGGATCCGTCTCACCCCTCTCCTTCCTCCAAAACTGCTTTCAAACAGCCCGGCCGGTCTCTGCTCCTCCCCGGTGCGACCCAGAGCTGAGCACGGGGGACTTTTAAGGAAAAAGGGTTTTGTCCTTAATTCTTCCGGGATTTACCATGGGACTTTCTGGGCATCAATGCCTTTTGCCCTGAGCCTTGGATCCCTCCAGTCCCTGGAGAGGGTGAATCTGTCACCACGGCGGAGACACAAGAGTGACCATCTAGTCTCCGCATTTTCCCCTCCATATTTCACATATAAATAGTACCGGTGTCCCCTAAAGAGTCGGAGGCTTCAGCATGCGCCAGGCGCTGCACGTGCCACAAGCCCCATGCCAAAGAGCCGGTAACCCCCAGCTGTACCCAAGTCTCTGCGGCCGACGCAGCGAGCAAAGAGCTACAGAAGCAAAATACCAAGGGCGAGCTCTTCCCCGAGCTCAGCGCCGGTTAACTCGACCAAGGACGGCAGGATTAAACCCTGCCGGCGGTGCTGGGGTGGCCACGCTGGCTGCAAGGGCGAGCCGCTGCCAGATGGGAAAACTCAGCCTCAAATGTTGCTTGCAGTGAGCCGAGGAGGCTCCGGATCCGCTCCCAGATGGCATTTTTGTCCTATGAGTCACTGGCATGAAAGGAGTGGGGGGACCCGCCGGCGTGGCGCTGGGGCGGCCGGCAAGTGGGACCGTGGTTCCCCGCAAAAGGGGGCTCACGGATCACGGCAGGACCTTGCGCCGTGTGAATATCTTGGAACAACTCCAAGCCGGCTGAGGTCAGAGAGCAGAAAGAAATGCAGGGAAAACTGCTGTTGGCCAAGCAAGGAGCTTCCCAAGTACTTGCAAACCTGGGGATGCCGGTCCCTGCTCGTCCCGGTGCCCGTGGGCAGGAGGAGAGGAGTCGAACCACCTCCTCAGCGTCTCGTTGCTGACGTTCCCCGTCCTGCCCCGAGCCCGGATCCTACAGTTGAGGCAGGCTGAGCGCCGTCCGTGCCGCCGGCCCCTCCCTGGTATTTTTTACCCATGATCTAATGGCACGGGTGCGTGCTCACCGCCCCAGGAATGCGCGCCGGCGTGCGGCCAATGCTCGCCCACGGCTGAGGGGGCACCACAGCCGGCGCCGGTCCCCGGGCGCGTCCTGCCTCCACCAGTGCTACACCCGGTTTCAAGGGAGGTGGGGTGACGACCTCCGTCATGAGCCGACAGCGCAATCCACCCCAGTGCCGACGGCCACCGGGTGCTGCAGAAAGAGCGTGGGGTCTTTTCTTTTTATAGGGCCTACCAAAATAGCATTAACGGTTGCGTTTTGGTGGTTTAGTCGGATCAAGTTCCCCCAGGCACACGGCCATGTGTCTGGGGTCTGCTGCCGGTAAGAAATGGCCTTGACCTGCTGTTGGATGGCCTAAAAATCAAGGGGTGGGGGGGGGAATGGAGGCAGGGGATGGCGCAGGGGCTCTGAGGTTGCAGAGCGGTGCTGGGGACCGGGACACCCGTCCGCAGTCCTGTGCTGGGAGGCTGAGCCCGGCCTGGGACCACGGGGACCCGGCATTGCTGCTCCGCACCCGCCAAGTGCCAGCCGAGCTCACGGTGAGGCACGTTTACGGCCGGGGCAGCCCCCGGCCCCCGCTCATCACCCGGTGTCCTCCGTCCGCTCCGGGCAGAGGCAGCAGCCTCCCAGCGCTGGCAAGTTGTGGCAGGTTTCTGCCTTGGTTGGGCAACTCTGGCTACCGGGCAGCTCCTGCACCCTCCAGCACCCTCGCTCCTCCCCAGCTGCCGCCGCACCCTGGCGCACTGTGCTACGCTATGCAGCACCGTGCCGCACCACGCCGCGCTCTGCCGTATCACAGCATGCCACACTGTGCCACACCGCACCGCGTTACGCCACGCTGCACTGTGGCATGACACGCCGTGCTGTGCCGTGCCATGATGCAGTGTGCCACGCCACACCACGCTGTGCCATGCCACGCTGCATTGTGCCATACTATACCACACCACACCATGCTGCACCATGTCACACCACATCACACTGTGCCATGCCATGCTGTGCCACACCACAGTGCGTCACACCAAGCCACACTGTGCTGTGCCATGCCGCGCTGTGCCACACCACACTACGCTGTGCCATGCCATGCTGCACTGTGCCATACCACGCTATGCCATGTCACGCCACACCACACTGTGCCATGCCACACCACGCTGTGCCATGCCATGCTGCACTGTGCCACACCATGCTACACCATGTCACACCACAGCGCGTCACACCACGCCGCACTGTGCTGTGCCATGTTGCACTGTGCCATGCCACCTTGCACCGTGTCACACCACACCATGCTATGCCATGCTGTGCCACACCACACTGTGCTGCACCATGTCACACCACACTGCACTGTGCCATGCCACGCCACACCGTGTCACACCACACCATGCCGTGGC
>VYXH01006659.1:83576-96887 GCA_013397275.1 Burhinus bistriatus
GCCATCCTGTGCGACCTGCTGTGGGTGACCCTGCTCTGGCAGCGGGGTTGGACCAGTTGATCTCCAGAGGTCCCTGCCAGCCCGGGTGACTCTGGGATTCTGTGAGTTGTTCCCAGGGGGGTCTGCCCTCCAGCCCCTCTTCTGCAGTGGTTCTTGGGGCTCACGCGTGTGACCAGCGCCCTGTGCTCCTCCTGGGCGAGCTGGGCTGGTGCCTGACACTCGCTGCACCCACAGCTGTGACAGCTGCATGCGCGCGCTCTGGAGCCGCTGGCCCTTTAAGAGCCGGCATTCGGCGCTGTCCCTTTAAGGCGAGGGCGCAGGCGAGGCCTCCCCGCTGTGCGCATGCGCGCTCCGTTCCCCGCGCCTTCTTGCCGGGGCGCAGCGGGCGGCCGCCCTCTTTACTGCGGGCGGAAGCGCGCGGGGCCTCTTCCGGAGCGGCGTCAGCCCTTCCTCAAGATGGCGCCGGCACTCGGGCGCTGATTGCTCGGGCGGCGCGCGAGGGCCCTGACGCGCCGCCGCCGCCGCCGTTCACTTCCGGNGAGCCCTGAGGCAGTAGGGGAAGGGGATGGAGGTCGCCTGCGGGGCTGCGGGAAGCAAAAGGGGGGGAGAGAAGGGGGACATGCCCGTGACACGAAACCGGGGTGCTGGGAAAGGCTTCTTGTCTGCACAACTGCTCATCTGCCCGGTGACCTTGAGCGGGTCCTGGGCCAAACTTTGCACGTGCTCGTAGAATCGTCTGGGTTGGAAGGGACCTTTAAGGTCATCAAGTCCAACCGTGAACTGCCAAGCCCACCACTAACCCACGTCCCTCAGCACCACATCTGCCCAACCTTTAAATCCCTCCAGGGATGGTGGTGGTTCCACCACTTCCCTGGGCAGCCTCTTCCAATGCTTGACAACCTTTTCTGTGAAGAAATTTCTCCTAATATCCATCCTAAACCTCCCCTGGCGCAACTTGAGGCCGTTTCCTCTTGTCCTATTGCCTTTTCCTTGGGAGACAGACCCCCCCCTCGCTACAACCTCCTCTCAGGTAGCTGTAGAGAGCGAGACGGTCTCCCCTCAACCTCCTTTTTGCCATCTTCAGAGCACGGCGGATTTTTTTTTGTCTGGCCAAACGTAAGCGCTGGTGGCTTTACCTGTAAGGTAGGAGAGTGGCTTGCTGCGCCAGTGGTCTGCCTCCTGCGTGCAGCCCCCTGCGTACGGGCTGCGGGTGTGTTGGGAAGTGCTGGCCTTAGCGTGTCTCTGCCTCATCGTTTACAGAGAGACAGCTGCTCACGGAGGAACTGCAGGTCTTCAGTCAGGCTGGTTTTTATACCCGCTTCCATCCTGGGGTAAATTTAACGGTAAAGACTTTGAAAAAGGAGCTGCCTACTTAGACCAGGTTCGGCATAGCGTGGCACAGATAAAAGGCTTCAAATTTGAGAGACGTCTAGTGGATTTGTTTGGTCTCGTGCTTTCCCACTTGAGAGGATCTCCACAGGCAACCGCGTATAGCGGTTGGGGCTCGGAAAGGCGACCTCGCTGCCTGCTTCTGGATGGTTCCCAGGCCGTCGTGCATTAGTATGCTGAGCAGGAGACATTCTTGGCCAGGGGTACACAAAGGACCCATTTTTATTTGCTAAAGAATCATATTTAGGTACAGCTGCAAGAAAAACGGTTTGGAGAATGGATTGAGGGGGCTGCAAGGAGATAAACTGGGGGAGGTGTTCATACTAAGTTACAGTCTGTGTTTAGAAGACTGAAGCTGTATCCTGTAGGTCGTGCCACAAACCAGCAAGAGAGCAGAAGCAGGTACAGTCTGCTTGGTAATCCTCTGCTTTAATTTCTAGGCAGAAATTCAAGAAACGTTTTTCTATTGAGGGTGAGAAGTCACCATCTGTATAGATCTATTAAAGTGTAGTTTTGGCATGGAAACTGTTCAAGCGTTGAAGTACAGAATGGCTCCGTGACCTGGGAGGGAAGCTGGTGTTCTTGTATTTCGTTTTGGAGGACAGGTCAGTTCTTCTGAGATTTAGCAATTATTTCTATATTGATCTCCCCAAAATTACTTGGAAGATCATCAAAGAGTTACTGAAACTGGGTGCGACAGGATCACTGCGCTGAGCAAGGCCCTTGATCTGATTTCTGGAAGAATAAAATGCTCTGAGCAAAACTCTTGTCTTGGCAGGGCAAGAGTTGTGGCCGTGGTGGTCAAATCGAAGCATCCCTGGTGATGCCACGATGCCTTCCCTCTCCGCCTCCCTGCAAGAGGAACTTACGGCTTTGATTGTTTGTGGGCCCTGGGATTAGAGTGACGTCTTTCTAATTTAGATCCTGAATGAAAGTAGTTACTGGTAGGAGTCCAAAGAAAGTATGGTTATTTCCTGAAAGAGGTTACGGCTGAAATGCTAAACACAAAGCACTATAGCACATAAAACTAAATAAAAATCAAGGCTACTTTTTAAATTATTCCTTATTTGTTTTCCTTATGGCAACAGTGAGGTTTTTTCTTAGCAGGCCCACCTTACCTTTCGCGTGGGGAGCTGTGTTACATATGGTTCAATTTTTAGGTGGCAGAGGAATTTGGAGTATGGACTAAACCCTCAGGCTTCACCAGGAAATTGCATTGGCTAGATTTTATTTTATTTTATTTTTATAAAATGTTAAGCTAGTGGGACTCCTGACAAGAGCAAAATAATGTTTTTGTAGGTGCTGTGTGCAGATAATTCCTCTGTAGGAAGCTTTGTGCTGTCTAATTATGCCTGTATTAGTGAACCAGTAATACTGTAATTATAATTAAAGCAATACAACTTTTGTTTAGACAAGCCATCCTATTTATTATGCGTTATCCGTCAAGTCAATTGACTGTAACAATGAACTGTAGTTTCCTTTGTACTGGCTAAAACAGGGTTTCCCCCACCCTCCCTGTTGGACCCGGGTGCCCTTGGGTATTTTTAACTTCACTGTCCATCAGCAGGAGCCGTGGCAGGCTGTAACGGTGTTTGCTGAGGTTAAGCAAATATTTTGTTGGCAGATAAGCAGTGAAATGGTCTGTTATCATAATTTCTTCTCTGTGCCAGAGGTAAATAATTGCCAGTTGTTTTGTTATTGCATTTCTAACCAAATGGCTCTTGGCTATTTGAGCTCTCTTCGTGAAGTCTGCAGTTTGGAGACATTTGTGCTGTGGCCTTTCTGCATGACACTGCTAACGTGAAACGGCCCCCAAATTGGTGTATGGTGTTGACTGCATCTCAGGTTAAATTTGAGTTCCCACTTGGTCTAGATTCAAAGTGAACCTGTTTTCAGATCTCTGGTTTTGGCACGCTTGGACCAATTTCTGCATTTGCAAGTGGAGCTACTTGCTATTGCTCTGCTCTCTAACCGTGCAGCTCGTGCCTGTGCACAGACTTCAAATACCCATTTGCCAGAGCCTGGAACGTAAGCTGTGATGCAGCTGCAGTCAAGCGCTTTCTAATAATTTAGCAGTCTGTTATTCCTGAAGACTTGTAGGCTTTTTTTGATATAGAAAGAAAGTCCTTGTGGTCAGTGAAATAATCGGTTTCATGTTGGGTTGATTCTTGGAGATGCTCTTCTCTTTTTGCTTGTATATGCCTGGCCTGGCAAGGAGGTTCATTTATTCCAAGCTTGATTAATCGTGCACCAAGTTAGAGCAAATTACAGACAAAAAGGAGACGGGTGAAACTACCAAGAGTCTTGTCCTGGGGAAGCAGTTGGTGGTGACTGCCGGGATGTGGCTGCCTGTGGTGATCGTGCTTCAGGGGTAGGAGCTGGACTCGGGAAGGGTCTGCTGGAGGAGACTCAATCAGGACCTCCCCTCCTCGTTCCTCAGTTCCTGGTGTTCTGAACGCTGCCCACGTGGGAAGGATGGCAGGTTTGTGAGTGTTACCATACCAGAAGTGATGATGCAGTACTGGAAGCGAGGATGAACTTTGCTCGCCTTAGCTGAAAAGCGCAGTTAGGTGCTGCTCAACTGAGAGACCCCTGGGCTGTCGGTTTTTTAACCCTTTCTTTTCAGGGTCTTGGTCATCAACATGGACACTTTATGTGGTTGTTTTCATTTGCCTTGTTCTCCCATTGTTGCTCCTGTTTTCACAACCTTCTCTTCCCCCTTCCCTGGCTTGCGTCACCCTCCAGCTTCGGGAAGGTTGAAATGGAAATGCCCAGAAAATCATGTCTTAATTCGTGCAGAGAATCTGGGAACACAAATGGAGACTTGTCACTTCCTTCTTTGTACAGAGCCTGGAACTGAAAAGTGACATTCTGACATCTATAGGAGCATCACAAACCCGGAATGACTGGGAAGAAGCTGCTTTGGTTGACAATTCATATTCCTGCCTGTTTGTTAAAAGGTAGTGCTTGCTGTTGGGGCAGTGCTCTTCCTCTGGGGATCTCAAACTGCTTTGCAAAGTCTGGCAAGCTTTGCTTTGCAGCAGAGTAGCCTGGTCCGTAGTGAGAGCTGCCATGTGTGCGGACTGCTGTTAGAGTTTAACAAATAGCTACGGTGACTTCAGAAGGTGCCACCGTCAGCCACGTGATACGGCCCTGCTTCCTGAGGTCACAGTCCCACCGCTCTGCCAGCAGAATGGTTTGTGCAAGGGCGCTCTGTGTACTTCAGGAAAATCAGCGAAGTTAGGTGATGTAGGCTGCTTTAGCTAACTTCGGTGCTTCATCAGCTTCTGAAGGTGTCTCTCGTTTCAGGTGCCGGCGCTTCCAACCTAGGCAGTCAAGATAGGAGGGCTGAGCCTGGATCTGCTCTGTACTTTTGAGGTAGATCTGGGGCATACCACCTCTCCTACCCGACTCCAGGGAGTCATGGAGGACAAACGCAACATCCCCATCATTGAGTGGGAGCACCTGGACAAAAGGAAATTCTACGTGTTTGGGATTTGCATGACTATGATGATCCGGGTGAGCGTTTACCCTTTCACACTTATCCGAACACGGTTGCAGGTTCAGAAGGGCAAGAGCCTATACAACGGGACTTTTGATGCTTTTGTGAAAATCCTGCGGACAGAAGGGACAGCTGGGCTCTACCGTGGCTTTTTGGTCAACACTTTCACCCTGATCTCTGGCCAGTGCTATGTGACAACATATGAGCTCACTCGAAAGTACGTGTCACGGTACAACAACAACAACGCTGTGAAGTCGCTGGTGGCAGGCGGCTCAGCCTCCCTGGTGGCCCAGAGCATCACGGTGCCCATTGATGTCATCTCCCAGCATCTCATGATGCAGAGGAAGGGGGAAAGCATGGGCAGGTTTAAGGTGCAGAACCAAGATGGCAAGCGGATGTTGGTCTTTGGCCAAACCAAGGACATCATTGTACAGATTTTCAAGGCCGATGGCTTTAGAGGCTTTTACAGGGGCTATGTGGCCTCACTGCTCACCTATATTCCCAACAGTGCAGCCTGGTGGCCCTTCTACCACTTCTATGCCGGTAAGTGAAAGGAGACTTTGAATGTATCTTATCCCAGGAGACCTAGAAGCCCCTCAGATTGACTCTGAAGCAGTGAACCCAGCGTGATTTGCTTTCTCTCTTTGATTTGGGGTGGGAGCAGAACCTGTCTTGAAACATATAGCTGTATCCAATTTAAAGGAATTCTGCAGATGTTGGGTGGAAGTTTTACAGTTTGTTTTAAATGCAGAGTTAAAGAATAGGGGTCTGAGTGCTAGAGGATTTAAAACTAGGTGGCTGTAGGGAAGAGGGACTTGCTGCATCTACTTTAACTTTCTCTTTCGCTAATCCCAAATAATGCTTACTTTGTGCATGGAAGTGAGGAAGCTTGTTGTCTGACATGGGGCAGATTTTTGAAGCCACCGTGTAAGTATGATTCATCTTTCAGTTCACATGGACTTGGGAGTCTCGTATATGGCAAAGACTTCCAGAGCCACAAATCTCTTAGCAAAACCGAACAACAGGCAGAGAGAAAGGCCAAATCTTCTGTGGTTTTGTGTCTTAAGATTATGCTTCAGTTTCTGTAGTTTTAAAACTGGCACCAAGCCTTGTGATATAAAACTACACTTAACAGTACATTCTCTCTCCCTAGCTCAGCTCTGGTAATCCTCAGGGTGTTCCCAAATACTAAAGATATTGTCCAGCTAAGATTTTTTTTTTTTCCCCACCTGATAATCCTTTAGATTTCTGTCATGCAGCTTTGCATGTGGGTTGTAGACTAATATTTACCTAATGGCAATCTGCCTAAAAGTGATGATAATGAGAGGCTCAGATTTCACTGTACTAGGCTTAAAGTATATCTTGGAAATCACCTGCTTTTAAAAATACAGGTGTCTTGAATGTCTAGTTTGCTTTTCACAGCGGGTGCATTCTGGTAACAATGGGGAGCACTGGTTATGCATCAGTACTGCATTTAAATGGCAACAGCAGCTTGGGATGTTGGTCCAGTCTGAACATTGTGGGAGTGCTCCTTTCACTTTCCATGTCAATGATTTTTAATACCAAAATCCACTGTATTAATTGTAAGACTTTCATGCCAAAAAGGTTCGAAAGTGGACATCTAAGGACACAAAAGTTGATATGGAGGGAACGGAGCTTGCCTCTTTCAGATGTTTGCTCTTTTTCCTAGTCTTCTGGAGTGGCAATCAAGGTGATGCTAAATGGAAGCCCCAGCTGTCAATACGTCTCTACTTCGGCTGACTTTTCTAGTCCTCTGTCCCTGGATGGTGTGCTGGTCTGGGCTGGCAGCAGCAGCGGTCATTGAACCTTCCTCAGGGCTCAAAGTACACCGCTGGCAGTGATTCACATCAGTGTTCTGGGTCGTCAACAGAGCAGCTTCCTTCCCCCTTGCCAGATAGTCACAACCACCACGTCATCCAAAGAAACTGGGACTTTTGGACTGTTTTCCGTACAACTTTAACCAATAAATGTGTGGGAGATTCAAATCCTGTTTGCCCAGCAGTAGGAGCAGAACGAGGAAATCTCTGGGATGAGCAGCATGTAGCGCTTTTCCCCTTAGAGATCCCACAGTGGGCTACCACCTGGGATATCTCTTGGACAGTGTGCTCGGTGGTAGTGACAGCTTTCTGGATCTGTGCGAATCTCTGTGGGCAACTTCTGATAGCCTTGTCTAAAGGTCTTCCCCATGCCTTTCACAGCATGTTTCAATGCTCTGTTTTGGGGACATACGAGCTTATTCTGCTATGTTTGCCCAGCAAGTCTTAGCGCCTGTGTTTGAGCTGATCAGAGGCTGTGTGATGGAGCACTGAGCTGCCGGGGTGTTTACAGGCTTTCTCCCTGCGCTTTGCTGACTTTCTGGTTGATGTAGAAAGCACTGCTTAGACATGCTGTGGGAGGAGGTGACGGGTTGTAAATCAGGGATTCTGCCCACTGCAAATCAGTCTAAATTAGCAGGTGGAGTTAAGGAACTGATAAGCAGCCACTCGTCTGAAACTTTACTCTCTCTCTCCCGTTCCCAGAACAGCTTTCCAGCTTGACTCCTAAAGACTGTCCCCATCTCCTCCTGCAAGCTATATCGGGGCCGCTTGCAGCTGCCACAGCTTCCACCCTCACCAACCCCATGGATGTCATCAGAGCTCGGGTTCAGGTAAGAGCTCAGCCTGCTTGGCACGTCTGTCTGCAACAGCAGCATGACGCAGGGGTGGGGTTCGGGCTCGGCTCTTTGATCTCTGTGGCTTCAGGTAAACGGCTCCCCTTCTCGCTCTGTTCGTAGGTTGTTTTGTCCTAGATATCATGCTGCTTAATTTACACTCGGCATTAATAGGGGGCAGCTCAGGTAGCAAGGCTGGCTTCGCCTACCTGGACTATTCAAAAGAGGTTTCCCAGCAGATGTGGCATCCTTCAGAAAAGGAGAGGTGCTTCTAGCAGTGTCAGCTTTAGTGAGACTCGAGCTGTTGTGTTGATCCAGCCCCTTCTAGACAGGGGCAGATGGGCGGAAGGAGAAGACAGGTCTAAGAATCCCACTTACTGCTGCCTCTTTAGGACTTCCTGCTTTTTTTTTTTCCACCCCCCCTCAGGGAGTTCTGGAGAGTAGATCAAGGTTATCGGACTGGCTGATCTTTAGTCTCTAGAGTCTTCAGTTGGAGCAGAACCCCAGAGCAGCTCAGCCTGAAGTCTGGCAGCTCTGTGAATATTTGTTCTGGCTTTGCAGGTGGAAGGCAAGAGCTCCATCATCCTCACCTTCAAACAGCTCATGGCGGAGGAAGGTCCCTGGGGCCTGACTAAAGGCCTCTCCGCCCGCATCATCTCGGCCACTCCTTCCACCATCGTCATCGTGGTGGGGTATGAAACTCTGAAGAAGCTGAGCCTCCGCCCGGAGCTGGTGGATTCGAGACACTGGTAGAGGCAACCAATGGAAGAGAAACCTTCTTTTGAACCCTCTGAATTTGGATCGTCATGGTTGAAAGCTCAGGAGGAGAGGCAGCTGCCATCTCTTTTGTCTCTAGCTGGTTTCACAGTACAAGGCAGAAGCAAGAGCAACTGCGATTCACCTCTTTAGAGTCGATTGTAATACAACGGTCTGCTGCTGTTTCTGCTTAAAACCATCAAAATGTGACCTTTGGCGATGCTGTTTGCCTGTGACAGTTCATTCAAGAGCAGCCAGCTGTGTGAACGCATCCTGGCAAGTTCTTAATTCCCTTTTTTTTAAATTAAAGACTTACTGGCTGAAGCAAAAAGCCAGTTTATTCTTTAAATTATTTTAATCTTTGCCAGACTTCCAAGGAGGGGAGTCTAACAGACTGCAGCAGAGCCCTCTGGTGGGCTGTGTGCTGATTGCAGTTGTACTGTGGAAAGCTGGAAGAATAGAATAGACAAGTAAATTTCTCTGATCACCCACATTTGTTTCTAGAAGATGTGAGATGAGAGTAACCTGGAGCCACTTAAGAACTTATTTACTGCGTTTTGAATAGATCTGTACATACCTTTTTTTGTATGTTCTTGGAAAATGTTTCCTATCTCTCATCCTTCAAACAGCAAGCTGGCGGATAGGCAAGTTAGGAGTTGAGTTGGCTGTTTGTAATTAGCTGATGGCAATTTTGACACCTAACCTATGTTTTTAACCTGTTGTTATTTAATTATTACTTTTTTTAATTTTAGGGAAGCTTATTCTGATTTCTGGGGGACTGCGTGGTTGTTCTGTGGCCTTGTTCAATGTGCGTGTCAATACTGCATGTTCAGGGTGGCTGCTGCCACTTCCCACCTTTAGTTAGTTTAAGCCCAACCAAATGCGGAGTTTGGAAGTGTCAGCTTGCCGTGCTGCCAGCAGCTGAGATAAGAACTGAATGTGATTTGAGCTACAACTGGATGTGAGGTGGGGAAGGGAAAAAGAAGGAAAAAAAAAAAAAAGCTCGTACTGGCTTTTGATCCAGTTCAAACCTGATTGGCATGTTCATATTGAATAAGAAGTAATGGTTCGCTAATACTTTGTAAGTTTAAATCCTGCTTATCCTGTTTGGGAAGGGCAAGGACGATTCTTTGCACACTCTTGCTGGATCAAAATCTTAAGCGATGGTCTGTGTTTTTTACCAGATGAAAACTTGTAATTGAGTGATGAAGCAAGAGGCTGCTCTTTGGGGAGGGGGAGGAAAGGAGGAGTTGGTTGACTTCACTCTGCTGGTCTCAGAATTTGAGATTTGCCTCTCCTCATGCCAGCCAACGCGTGGGGCTCATCCCGGTTAGTTGTATGCCTGCGAGGTGAGAGATACACCTCCAAAGAACAGATGTATCGCCACCTCTGTTCATCTCACGGCCGTAACAAGGAATTCTTGGTTGTAGCGTTGATCCTGCCGAACTGTGGCTGCTGCCAGGCTTTTCGCTGTCTTTTCACCTGGGACTTGTTGAGCGTGGCTCTTGCCTTCGTCCCGACGTCTGCGGTTCAGCCCGTGCGGAGGCTACATGCACCACGGTTTCTGCTGGAGGTGGAACAAGTACAGACAGATGCTGCTGAAGTTGGAGAGAGACTTTTATGTTTAAGGGCAGAACTTGGTTATAAGATACAATACTCTTTAATGGGGTTGCAGATGAGTCATCAAAGGCCTTTTAATCCCACCTTTGTTTTCTGCAACATTAAATACGGTGATGGCTGCCTGAGCTGCTGACAGAGCTGTTCAAGCAGCATGTTCTGCAAGCTGCTCTTCTGTCGCCTNTGTGTTGATCCAGCCCCTTCTAGACAGGGGCAGATGGGCGGAAGGAGAAGACAGGTCTAAGAATCCCACTTACTGCTGCCTCTTTAGGACTTCCTGCTTTTTTTTTTTCCACCCCCCCTCAGGGAGTTCTGGAGAGTAGATCAAGGTTATCGGACTGGCTGATCTTTAGTCTCTAGAGTCTTCAGTTGGAGCAGAACCCCAGAGCAGCTCAGCCTGAAGTCTGGCAGCTCTGTGAATATTTGTTCTGGCTTTGCAGGTGGAAGGCAAGAGCTCCATCATCCTCACCTTCAAACAGCTCATGGCGGAGGAAGGTCCCTGGGGCCTGACTAAAGGCCTCTCCGCCCGCATCATCTCGGCCACTCCTTCCACCATCGTCATCGTGGTGGGGTATGAAACTCTGAAGAAGCTGAGCCTCCGCCCGGAGCTGGTGGATTCGAGACCCTGGTAGAGGCAACCAATGGAAGAGAAACCTTCTTTTGAACCCTCTGAATTTGGATCGTCATGGTTGAAAGCTCAGGAGGAGAGGCAGCTGCCATCTCTTTTGTCTCTAGCTGGTTTCACAGTACAAGGCAGAAGCAAGAGCAACTGCGATTCACCTCTTTAGAGTCGATTGTAATACAACGGTCTGCTGCTGTTTCTGCTTAAAACCATCAAAATGTGACCTTTGGCGATGCTGTTTGCCTGTGACAGTTCATTCAAGAGCAGCCAGCTGTGTGAACGCATCCTGGCAAGTTCTTAATTCCCTTTTTTTTAAATTAAAGACTTACTGGCTGAAGCAAAAAGCCAGTTTATTCTTTAAATTATTTTAATCTTTGCCAGACTTCCGAGGAGGGGAGTCTAACAGACTGCAGCAGAGCCCTCTGGTGGGCTGTGTGCTGATTGCAGTTGTACTGTGGAAAGCTGGAAGAATAGAATAGACAAGTAAATTTCTCTGATCACCCACATTTGTTTCTAGAAGATGTGAGATGAGAGTAACCTGGAGCCACTTAAGAACTTATTTACTGCGTTTTGAATAGATCTGTACATACCTTTTTTTGTATGTTCTTGGAAAATGTTTCCTATCTCTCATCCTTCAAACAGCAAGCTGGCGGATAGGCAAGTTAGGAGTTGAGTTGGCTGTTTGTAATTAGCTGATGGCAATTTTGACACCTAACCTATGTTTTTAACCTGTTGTTATTTAATTATTACTTTTTTTAATTTTAGGGAAGCTTATTCTGATTTCTGGGGGACTGCGTGGTTGTTCTGTGGCCTTGTTCAATGTGCGTGTCAATACTGCATGTTCAGGGTGGCTGCTGCCACTTCCCACCTTTAGTTAGTTTAAGCCCAACCAAATGCGGAGTTTGGAAGTGTCAGCTTGCCGTGCTGCCAGCAGCTGAGATAAGAACTGAATGTGATTTGAGCTACAACTGGATGTGAGGTGGGGAAGGGAAAAAGAAGGAAAAAAAAAAAAAAGCTCGTACTGGCTTTTGATCCAGTTCAAACCTGATTGGCATGTTCATATTGAATAAGAAGTAATGGTTCGCTAATACTTTGTAAGTTTAAATCCTGCTTATCCTGTTTGGGAAGGGCAAGGACGATTCTTTGCACACTCTTGCTGGATCAAAATCTTAAGCGATGGTCTGTGTTTTTTACCAGATGAAAACTTGTAATTGAGTGATGAAGCAAGAGGCTGCTCTTTGGGGAGGGGGAGGAAAGGAGGAGTTGGTTGACTTCACTCTGCTGGTCTCAGAATTTGAGATTTGCCTCTCCTCATGCCAGCCAACGCGTGGGGCTCATCCCGGTTAGTTGTATGCCTGCGAGGTGAGAGATACACCTCCAAAGAACAGATGTATCGCCACCTCTGTTCATCTCACGGCCGTAACAAGGAATTCTTGGTTGTAGCGTTGATCCTGCCGAACTGTGGCTGCTGCCAGGCTTTTCGCTGTCTTTTCACCTGGGACTTGTTGAGCGTGGCTCTTGCCTTCGTCCCGACGTCTGCGGTTCAGCCCGTGCGGAGGCTACATGCACCACGGTTTCTGCTGGAGGTGGAACAAGTACAGACAGATGCTGCTGAAGTTGGAGAGAGACTTTTATGTTTAAGGGCAGAACTTGGTTATAAGATACAATACTCTTTAATGGGGTTGCAGATGAGTCATCAAAGGCCTTTTAATCCCACCTTTGTTTTCTGCAACATTAAATACGGTGATGGCTGCCTGAGCCGCTGACAGAGCTGTTCAAGCAGCATGTTCTGCAAGCTGCTCTTCTGTCGCCTTTTTGTCGTTTAAAAGCTGATGCCGGTCGCTTCTTTCTGTAATAGCAGATTCCGCTCTAAAAAGTGGAACAGCAGCATCACACGATCGCAAGGAGGTATCCCGAGCGTACGGTGGCCCCGTTCTCATACAAAGGCAATAGTGAGACCAATATTAAAAGAAACGATAATAATCGGCGTCTGGTGATTACCAGCAGAGTAAGTCTCGGTGCGCGTCACAGAAGTGGCAGACAGCACAAACGTGGGGAGACACTCTCAAGCTTAATATTCCTCTCTTAACCAGCAAAGTTCTTGACAACTAATAAACTTCAGAGACCTTCGATTTGACGCCTGAGTTTAGAAGCGCGTGAGTGCGCTCGCCGAGGGAGTCTGCCAGGTCCTGTCACTTCACAGCGATGCTGGCTTGGTTTTAAGGCTTTGCCTTCTGGGTGGCACTAGGAGGGACCTGACAAAAACAAAAACCAAAAACAAACAACAAACCAATAACAGTGACTGTGCATAAAGGTGAACAAGCCAGAAAAACCCGGGCTAAAGCAGGTGTTGGTACCCGAAACCACAGAGCCCAAATCCTCCTTTACAAACCGTGGTTAGTTCTGGGTAGCTTTTACACGCCGTATCTTGACACAGGGAAAAATTGCTTTTCCCTCTCTTTTTGTGCTGAACTTGGATTCTTCTTTACCCTTGATGGGTTTATTTTGTTAAATGATCAGGAATATTGGTCAGTCTGCGAGCGGCCTTGGGTGGGTGTTTCCACGGGGGGGNGGCCCCGCCCCTGCCTCCCTAAAGGCGCATATTCAGCAGCGGGGCGGAGGGCGTCTTCCCGCATGCGCACTCAGGATGGGCGGGCCCAGCAGAACTATCCAATGGTAGCGGCGCGGGGCCGTGGCGGCGGCCAATGGGCGACGGCGGCGGGCCCGGCGGGCGGGGGAAGATGGCGGCGGCGC
>VYXH01006659.1:115140-132286 GCA_013397275.1 Burhinus bistriatus
CTGCTGCTTCTTCGTGTCTAAGTGTCGCCTGGATTTTTGTTTCCTTCGTTCAGACGCTGCACGTTCCGAGAGGGGGAGAGAAAGGTACACCAACCCGATGCCTTTCTGAACATCAGCCCATCTCTTTCCACTGCTTGTAGAACTCCAGAATGTTTTTTATTTCCACGCTGGCATTGGCGGCTGCCTGGATGGCAGACTGCAAGCAGAGATAAAACAGGGTATTTTTTTAATTGCCCCATCAAGAGGGCTGCCCTTCACAACTCGGAGATTCTCAGGCAGAGTTTGGCATGGCTAAAAGACCCAATTCTCCTTCATGCCAAAGCTGCTCTGACACAAGATGCCCGCACAGACATGCAAATTACTTCTCCCACCTCCCCCAGGATACTCTGCACCACAAAAGCATGACAAACCAAGGGGCCTTCAAGGAAATAGGAACCACGACTTATAAACTAAATTTGGGAAATCCAGGACAGTTATTACCCAAGGTAGAAAACATTAAAAAAAAAAAAATTCTCTTGCCAATCAACCAGATTTTGATCTTGCCAGGAAGCAGAAAGACTCAGCCAGCCAAAGAGCTACTGACCTGCATGGGCGCCGAGAACGTGCTTGGGTCCTCCAGCTGAAAGCCCGTGATGATGGTGACCATTCCTGTGGTGTCATCCTCTCCGCTTCCTTGGGACACTGTCAGTTGTTTGCAGCTGTCCAGTATTTTATAGAGATTCCTGCCACATAGATGCAAGAAAAGAGAAACAGGGGAAAGTCAGAGGGAAGACCACTAGTTTGGGCAAACGGTTTCATATATACTCAGGAGGACACGTGGAAGGCAGGACTGTTTCTCTGTTGCCTGTCGAGGGCTTTTCTAAGACCCTTCTTAGCACTAAGTGTTTAGTGCCACGTGAGATGGATGCCCTAACACTGTCTCTGGGGAATTTTATAATCACTCACACAGAGCACCAAATCAAGCAAGCTGCATGATGGGTCCCAGGGCTAACAGCTCTCCCCACAGCCACCTGCCTGCTGGGAATCAGGCTCAGACATCTCCAGATGCTGTAATCTTACCAGGCATCTAAATCTTGTCTCTTCAATTTATGCCTCTCAAAGCTCTTCCCAACATCTTTCTGGCAACGAATATACCTAAGGAAAGATCAGAGTCACTGAGCTCACGCGGAGACCATCACACAGGCTGAACTCAATGCTCTACAGCGCGTCTGCCAGGTGCTGCAGGACCCTTTCGCAATACTGGCTTTTATCAACCAAAACAACACCCAAAGGCCTGCCCAAGGAATCCCCTGTGACATCCCTTAGATCACCTCCCCCGTCTCGTCACCACCGCTGGGTGCAGTTCACAATATCACAAGTGTTTCAAAGGCCACCAGCCCTAACACAGACCTTGAAGACGCAGTTTGTCTTCACAGAAGCACAGCTGTCTGTCCTTCTACAGCTAACCTGGGCAATAATGCAGTACAGCTCTTCCAGCACTCCCAGCACATCAATACAAGGTACAGCTCAGTTTTATCCACCGATAAAGAGATGCAACTCCCCCCATTCCTCAGAAGCAGCGACATTTCATGGCTGAGCAGCAGGTACAAACGCGTGTGGAGAACCAGTTGCCAGATCTGTTATTTCACCACCTTCCCTCTCGCCAAGCGCATTCCCGAGGCCTGGCTTTCCCTTGGCCCACTCCTCACTCTGCTCCAAGGGATGCATGGCCTGCTCCCACCACCTTCCACCCCAAAACACACCCATTCCAAAAGCAAGGACAAATCGCATCACTCTCCCACTCTCACCTGTTTCCCTTTTTAAATTCTGCCTCCAGATACCGGATGCTGTCCCGAGCACCTGCGTTCTCCTTTTTCAGGAAGTCTAAGCCATCAATCACTAACAGAAAAAAAAAAAAAAAAAGAAGCAAAAACATCTGGCTTGCAGCTATACTTCTGCAAACTAATCCAGATGTGTCAAGAATTCCTGGTCCCACTGAACTGTCTCTGATACACGGCAGCAGGGGCTGCCACAGGAGGCAAACGAAGCAGAGGGTGAACAAGGCCTCTCCCTTTCCAGCTGTTCTTCCACACCCTGTGTTAGATTCCAAGCACGGGCCCCAAAAGTAACATGCGGAAATGGTGTTTCAGCAGCTCCAGCCAAAGTAAAGGACAAGAGCAGCGGGAGAGAAAGCCACCACCTTGGCTCACAGGGCTTGCTTTCTAGCAAGGAGGGAACGAGGGGAAGTTATTTGACGTGACGTCCCCATACCTGTTCGAGGGATGATGATTATGAACCTCCCGCTGGTGGCCAGCTGTTTGACAATAGCCAGGTGCTGGCAGAGGGCCTGGGTGTCCGGGACAAGATAAGGAGACATGGCTGACTGCGCTTTGGGCTGCTGGAGACTTCCCTCCAGCTGAGAAACCTCCAGCTGAAAAAAAAACAAACCACACAAGCGGAGACACTTGTTTCACATTTACACTGAAACAAACCATCAAACAGAGCAAGACTATCCCTGCAAAGCTCCATCAAACCCTTCCAGCCTCCCAGCACACGGAGCAGAGGGCTGGATGGAACCAGCAGGTCAGAGGGAGGTGATCGTCCCACTCTACATTGCACTGCTGCGGCCCCACCTCAAGTACTGTGTGCAGTTTTAGACACCCCAATATAAGAAGGACAAACTATCAGAGTGTGTCCAGAGGAGGGTGACCAAGATCGTGAAAGGCCTCGAGGGCAAGATTTATGAGGAGCGGCTGAGGTCACTTGGCTTGTTCAGCTTGGAGAAGAGAAAGCTGAGAAGTGACCTCATTGCCGAGGGGTGGTCCTCATCGCAGTCTACACCTTCCTCAAGGGGGACAGCAGAAAGGGAAGTGCTCATCTCTCTCTGGTGACCAGCTATAGGACACAAGGAAATGGAATGAAGCTGCGTCAGGGGAAGTTCAGATTGGACATCAGGAAAAGGTTCTTCACTGAGAGGGTGGTCGGTCACTGGAACAGGCTCCCCAGGGAAGTGGTCATGGCACCAAGCCTGTCAGAGTTTAAGGAGCATCTGGACGATGCTCTTGGGCATACAGTTAAGTTTTAGGTAGTCCTGCGAGGAGCAGGGAGTTGGACTCGATGATTCTTATGGGTCCCTTCTAACTTGAGATGTTCTATGATTCTGCCTTTGCAGAACAGACACTGCCTCTGTGTGGGATAGGAGCACAGAGCTCCCCCTTCCCTTCCTAGTTTCACACATTTCAGCCACTACCCTGCCAGTTTTCACGCTGGAACCAGCGTCTCCTACCTGCAGTCGAAGCTGAGCCATATCTCTCATTAGCCTGTTCCGACGAGCTTCCTCTGCGGCCTAGTTACAGAAACAAACTTCCATATCAGTTAGCAGGAAACACACAAGCTGTGCTAGTGCACATGCTTCCAGAAACAGCATGAAAAGGGAACATCTGAGTAGCTTTAAGAAGCAAAACTTACATCTCCCAACAAAGAACTGGGATTACAGTCACAATCTAATACTAACCTACAGGACATTGTGCCAAGTACAGAGAATTAGCCCACCTCTGCCAACTCACCATGTGAAACTGAGCTTGGGCCTGGTGCAGCAAGTTGTCTTGCTCCGACTGTGCTATGCTGATGAAGATCCCAAGCTCCGAGTTGAACTGCAGGATGCTGCCTTGCAAATGGGTGATGAAGTGACCAAAGCTCCGAATGCAGCAAATCCGAACGACAGACTGCAAAGAAATAGACAGGCAATCACCAGTCACGTCTCGCCAGGGGGGTTGCAGCCAGCTCTGACCCTACAGCTCACGCTTTTGGAAAAGGCAGAAACTGCTATTAAAAAAAAAATCCAAAGGAAACATTTCTCATGGAAATGTGCTGCTGAAGACAGGAACTGCAGGAGAGGGCTGCAGGAAAGCCTACGGTTGGCCAGAAAGCTTAGAAGTGCTGGCAGTCTGGGCTTCCCCAACTGAAGAAAACCTCAACAGGCTCTCCCCCACAAATCTCTGCCCGAGCCCTCAGTGCTGGGAAAAGGAATCAAATAAGACAACAATCTAGATCTGATTTTGGGGCAGGCACTACTCTTGGCTGGGCTACCGAGCAAAGGCAGCAAAAGGTGAGCTCACGTGGGATGTGAGATTGCTGCACTTTGCTCCAGCTGCCCTGGCAGCTTGAGATGACATTCAAGACCTCAGCCAGCCGGACTGCGATTTAACAAACGTGGGTCCCACGTCACGCATCAGAGCAGCACCCTCAAATCGAGGCAGAAGATGTTAATGTGTTCCCCACTCCAAAGGAAGCAGGTTGGTCTAGCAAGGCAAGACAGGAGAAGAACTATTGCATTTTTCTGCACACCTCCACGACCCAGAAACGATCACCTCAGCCCTTTGTGCTTGGGAAAATTGACAGAAGTGCTCTACGAGGGGACAGAGCACCACCTGAAGTGAGATTTCATTGACTTTTGCATTTACTAGAGAAGGATCACAGGAAGTATCCTGCACCTCCAACCAAATTCCCTTCATTCAAGGCAGGTCAGAGACAACAACTCTTCTGCCCAGACAGGGAGGTCAGGAGAGTTCATGCAGCAAAGCTGTGAACACGTCACTCTGCTTCCTTTCATAATGACTCTGACAGGGAGGGGAAGGCAAGGCAATTTTTTGAACATTGATTTTTGGATAGGTTTTGGTGGTTGCAGCAACCACCAATAACTGAGACTCAAAAGTCTGAATCAGTTTGGGGTCTTTCTTTGGCAAGAAAGAACTAGATATTCATCTACACAGCTAGGACAGGCTACACCTCCACAGAGGGAAACGCATCTTGGGCCAAGGTTCAGGATTTACCCTGACTCACCTCCTCAACTGCTGAGAAAATGGGCCGGTCCTGCTCAAAGTTAAACCTCTTGTGTGCATTTTTCAGAGGGGGAAGATTTCGCAGGGCCACATCTTCTGGGAGCAGCAAGTTGGCCTTCAGGTCTGGGAGCTCAGCGCCACTCAGAATGTCCTTGACTTCATTACATAGGGCCAGCCCTGGAGGGGAAGCACAGCAATATATGGTGACTTAAAAATCTGACGTGGGGACAAAGAGGAAAACTGCTTTAAGGCACGCAATCTGTAATGATCAAGGGCAGAGGTTTTAAATTACACATGTACTGTGAGCATGTGTTGAAGAAGGAACAAAAAGGCCACCCACAATAGAAAGAGCAACTGTCCCAAACAACCAGCTGAGGCGCACTACTTCAGAAAAACTGTAGTTTGGAGGGTTGGCTTTCCCATTCATTCCAACAGACAAGCAACTCTGTTTAAACTATGCTTCTCAAGAACCATGGGGATCTTTAGGCTGAGGTACAGGGCACAGCGTGAGCATTTGGAGCTGCAAAACTAGTTTCCACGATTGTCATGACAAAATCATACCCTTATTTATAGTCTTGACAGTGAATTCCAATCATGTTGGCCATACAGGTGCGAGCGTTTCTCTATATTGTCAGCCATATATAATGGATTAATAAAGCTAAAGTCTATGGGACAGTATTTAACTGGAATGGTGTTTAAACACGACAACAACACACACATGATGTCGCTTCACATTGTGCTTATAAGCAAACTGCTCCTGGCAAATCTCTCACCCCGGGATCTATCACACACCACAGAAATCCCTGATGACTAGGCTTGCCAAAACATTACATTGCCACTTCCTTCCCCAAGTACCTGATTCCTGAAGGTCTGCAGCAGAAGGCAGAAGGTTCAGGAGCACAGACAGCCTGTTCCACAGGCTCTGAGAGCTCTGCAGGAACAGAACACAAAAGGCCACAGAAAATGTCAAGACAGATGTACGCAATAACCGGGCCGCTTGGGTTTTCCAGCATCTTTCTTTCACAGACCTCAGAATGCTTTATGAAGAGTAAACTTCACTATAGTCCTTAGGTTAAGATTATCTTAATTCAGCTGGTGGGGTATTTAACATCACCTTCTGTCCAGGACTGGGACAGTAGCTTCAATATGCCCTGAGCATCCCAGCCCAGAGGAACTGAACACCACCAGCCTTGGATTGAACACCAAGCACAGTTCCCACCTGAGCACACATGATGATGAGGTCCGTGTTTGTCCTCAGCCAGTCCAGGAACACCTTGACAGTGAGAAGCAGCCCTTCGTTGGTCACGATCTCTAGCTTCTCCTGAAGGGATCGCTCGTTCCTGCAGGATTTGTTACTTGAAATACTTTCCTCAGAGTCAGACACATCATCTGGAAAATGACAGCAAAAGCAGGATGGCAGGCATTAAACCCCTTGAGAAGCCAAGCCCTACCGGTACGAGAACAGCGCTGGGCTGGCAAGAGTTGAGTTGAACTTCTCAGTGCCTCCACACACCCTCACAAAACCAGTTCTCTGTCCCCTGTGCTGTTGATAAAAGTGTATCACTCTTGCATCTTCTTCACTGGGAGAAGATTGGTAAAGATTTCCCTGTGAAAGTTTGACAAATGCCTTAATCCCTGCAGCAGCCTCTGAGACACTCACTAACAGAGCAGGGGGAAGCAGCATGTGCCCGCCCAAGGACCACATCATTTACTGCAGAGAACAGAGCCGGCCATCACTGTGTAGGTCAACGTGCACCAAATTTCAGGCTATGCGCGAGAAGAAAATGGTAGGGCTATTTTATGAGCCAGGGCCCAGGTGATTTTAAATACTGAATATGCTTTGCAATCTTGTAATTCTACAGACCTGAGGATCTCAAAGCCGCTGCCAAAGAAATTGCATGTGTGACCCGAGGTCAAGGTAGCAGCAAGCTGTGAAGCAACGACGCATTTTGCTACAGTCCCTTATTTTAATTGCACAGTCATTTCTGCCTATTAGCACAGCCGTTATCGTTCAATAAACCCTCAGAATCAAAAGGGAGGAAGTAATTTATTCAGAAACCATCCCTGATAGAGTGTTAAGACCATTAAATAGCTCGAGTTTTGAAACAGCACAGCTGAGGCAAGGAGAGCTCAAAGCTAAAAAGCACATGGGTTAATTCATTCAACCTGGCTCATTCAACCTCTCATTTTCTACATCTATAAAGGTATCATGGCCACACTATTCAAATACGTTCCTGGAGCTGAACATCTGTGTAACCCATTGAAGGAAAATGTTAAACAGACCAAAAATCGTTTGTTTCTTCCTTTACCCCCATGTCTTTCAAGTGGCTACGAAGCAATGCCGGGAGCCAGTAAACATTAACATGATCTAATACTCCCCCTTCAAATCCTGGCCCAGGCAAAGCCTGAATCTTGCCAGTGCTGCAGGCCCATTGAATTTGGCAGCACGATGCAAAAATGTTTCCTTGCTCCAGGGAAGCTGGGAGGAATGACAAACAAGACCGAACAGGCCCATGTGGTTTTATCTGAAATACAAACAAGTCCCTGTAGTGCATCAGATCTCCCTTTCAAGCTGCTTTTTCCCAGAACATTACTCAGTTGTGTAAGTTGCGTGGCAATAGAGACATTGCAGCTCCACCTGCTGTGCATCTGCAGGTCGTCGGTTCAGCCCCGAGCACTCAGCGCGGCAGCGTTTGGAGGATCACACAGAAAGGGGCCCTCAACTCCTCTCGCATGCACCTAGATCACATCTTACAGAAAGCTCCTACAAGTTTTGCAGATTTGATAATCTGACATCTCACAGAGAACTTCCTGGACCGCATCTGCACTGTTCATCACCAGAAGCACTGAGTGTCCGATTACAGAGATTTCATATGGGAAAAAGGATGATAATCCAAATTTTTAGTACCTGCTGGAACTATCCTCTGTATTATCACTATTCCATAGCATTTAGCCTGTTGAGCAGAACAATAGATAACCCTGGCTGGCTGCAGGCGTTTCCTTTGCTCAGTGCACATATTCCTGGATGTCAGGCAGTAAAAGTAAAGCTCCTCCTTCAGGAAACACCCAAGACCTACCCAGTACTTGGGCAACCTGCTCCTCCAAACCTGGCCGAAGGAGAACTTGCACCATGAGAAGAGGTGGATTTTAGCAAACAGACTGCTACAGCTTACAGTTTTCTACACAGAACTGCAACAATAAATAATTCGAACGAGGTCGCTGATCCTTACCTTGCTCTGCCAAGCTGGGCTTCTCCAGATCTCCGTTGACACATGGCTTGCTTTCTATTCCATCCTTCAAGACGGGTGGTTCACTGTTTGGTTTCAGAAGGATGTTGCTGAAAGTGGGAGCCAAGCGAAAGCAGCGTTTGGTTTGAAACAGCTGGGTGGACATGGCCTGGAGATTACTGGCTATGCTTGCATCATTAGTGCTCAGGGAAGCTGGCCCATTGACTGCTGGATCCGGAGCCTCAATTTTAGAGATGCTTGGGCTCTTGGAGTCCCCAAGCCCACTGCCATCCACACAGTTTTTTAAGGCCTCTTTGGGCCCACTTTTGCCTCGGCTGCTTCCCTCCTCACCCGGCTCATCCTCCATGTCCTCCAAGTCAGACCGAGATTCTTGGCTGTTCATGTCAGAGTCCGTCTCTACATCAAAAGCAGCTTCTGCTTCCTCGTCACTCTTCTCTGAGCCACTTTCTGAGCCATCACTGCCCTTTATGGAGCCCTGGCTGGAGTCAGAGTCAAAGCCCTCGCTCAGGTCACTCTCATCCACCTTCTGGGGGTGGCGGCGGCGACGCAAGCAGGAGAGGCGAGAGTATTTCTTGCTTTTCTTGCAGTCATTCTTCCGTTGTTCCTCGCTGGGCTGATGGTTGGCTAAGTCAGCTTCAGCTTCCTTCTCAATCGAGTTCAATGGCTCCCGTGGCTCCTGGTCATCTGCCGGCATTTAAAATGAGACCACAAGTTAAGAAAGTCCCGATGTGTCACACAAGCTGCTTGCCAGCCCTAAGCCTGGGGAACCAGTAGTGCAAATTTCAGCCATCGCTTCTATTAGTGTCTTTAACCAGAGAACAAGTAATGGCAACCCTAGAAGAATGACTCACTTTCTAAAAGGTGCCCAGAAAGACTTGGGAAGCCTGGATTCCGACTGCCCAAGCTGTGCTGCTCTGTTATCAGGCAGCCTCAGTGCCGTATGCTGCTAGACCAGCATAAAATACACAGTTGAATCAAATCTTTTCCCCAACTTTTCTACAGTCTGAGAGCCAAGTGACCCACCAAGCAGGACAAGGGCATGTGCCAGTCAGCTTGATTAAACCAGCCACTCCACCCTGTAACCAGGCTGAGCTGACCTAATCCCTTCCTTGACCAACATCAGCACTGTGTCACCCTGACAGTTTCAAAACCCACGCAGGGGAAGAGTCATTCATTGTTGCTTTTGACCAGGAAAACCCTAGTCTTACGTCCTGTGAAATACTACAAGTTGACTGTTTGCAGGGGAAAGATTCAGCAGTTTTATTCTACGCTCACCAGGATCCCCCGGAAACTAAAGATCTGGTTTTGTCTGAGCAGAGGTGAGGTGTGCTGAGCAGGGCCTGCCTCCCTTAGATACTGCTCTGCCCAGGTGTTTCACCTGAGATCATCTCCTCAGTGAGGAGAAAGGAGTCCAGTAAACAAGAGCAAACAGACAGAAAATAAAGAGCATGGATTGGGGTAAACAGATGGTGAATGAGTTGCCAAGAGATACAGGAAGATAACTCCGTTCAACAAGGAAAGCAACATTTTCATCCTGCGGTGATTCTGATACTCACAGAGAGCGTCTAAGTGGGGACTGTCTCAGCAGATTACCCATCTTCGGGCATTTCAGCCCAGCAGTCAAAGATCAGTGTTAGAGACCTAACACCACTCAGGCGCTACACTACAATACCCATGCCCAGGAGATTTCAGAAAGAAAAGTAAAAGCCAGTCCTATAGGCGGGCAACTGGGGAGACCCAGCTTACACTGCCTCTGTTCTCTTACCTGTGCCATCACTCTGAAAGGCTGGGACTGGATTTTCCCCTTCTTCTAGCTCTGCCTGGAGGCGAATATTGACATGATTTATCAGGTGAGAGAAGAGGGCCAGTGTGAAAGCGATGGCTGCACTGTACTGCTTTGAACCTGCAACAAGACAGCGGAACGAGGTGGAGGAGACTGACCACTAGCCCAAAACACGAATGCCAATTAAGACATCTTCAGCCTAACTGGACTGCTGAATGTTAATTACTAAATTCCTGAATAGCTGAATAAACCACTGGTTACCTGCCCTCTTGAGGCTGTGAACGCTCATAAGGCAGATGATCACCATGCGAAAGATCAGGAGATCAGGAAGGAAGGAGTAGCCACTCTCATACTCTTCTTCATCTTCACTAGTTGAGCTCAGATTAGGAGGAGAGGGCAGGTAGAACAAGCACAGGTTGAAATCCTCCAGCACAGACTGGCAGAGAGATGTCAGCTCAGAATCCAGAGAACTTAACAAGAGGGAAAAAATAAACAAGAATTATTATTCAAGACTCAAGCTCCTGGCAATGTCTGCATGGAAACTGAACCAAAACCGGCAGTTAGGCTATCCTTTAGCACTAGACAGGATGAAGCACCAGGGAATATACTGCAGGCAACAACAGCTCTGGGATGCAAGTGAGATGAATCAGATTATGTTTTCCTCTCCAAAGCTGCTAAACTAAAGACAAATGATAATGAGAGCACCTCCCTGCAAAGAGATGGGTCACCAAAAAATACAAGACATCTTCCCTGGGAGCTCAGGCAGTGGCTGTTAGGACACACAGGGCACTTCAACACTAAAGGTAGCAAAAGTTTCGGATCCACTGCTCAGTTAAAGGATGACACTGCAGCGCACAAACTGGGGACTCAACTTTTCCTCCTCCCATGGCTGTAACTTGCAGCCCTGTACGACTATTCTAAAATCCTCTGTAGCTATTAGCTACCTCAAAGGAAGCACCCATGGTATCCAGTATAATGGGCTACAGGAGTCTCCTAGTTACAAAATAAACCCATCTGCAAAACATCTAGCAAATCCTTTTCAGAGGGCAACGTGCTTGGGAAATTGAAGTAATTTCCAATTTTCTTATGTGCTAAATATGTGTTCAGCGGATATTAAATGAGCCTTGAAGTTCCACTCATATGGTATAAGTCAATGTTTGAAAGCTAATCCCATACTGGGCTGCATTAGCAAGGGTACAGCCAGCAGGTTGAGGAAAACAATTATCCCTCTCTATTTGGCACTCACGAGATGGCATCTGGAGTACTGCAACCCGTCTTAGGGTCCCCAGTACAAAAAAAACAACCAAAAAGACACCGACAAACTGGACTTAGTCCAGCAGAGGACCGTCGAGGGGAATAGAGAACATGATGTATGAGAAGAGGCAAAGAGAATAGAGTTTGTTCATCTGGAAAGACAGAAGGCTTAGGGAGTATAATCATCTTTTTTCAGATGCCAAAGAGGTGGTTACAGAGGACTGAGGAAGACTGTTCTCAATGGTGCACAGCAAAAGGAAGTGATGGGTACAAGCTGCAGAAAAGGAAAATGTGACTAGACGCGAGGAAAAAAAAAAAAAAATTCCACAGTGAAGGTGGTCTGGTCCACTGGAAGGGGGACCAGAGAGGTGTGGAATCTCCGTCTTTAGATCCATTCAAAACTCTGAGAAACCTCATCCAACTTCACATTTGAATTTACCTTCACAGCTGGACCCTACTTTGGGGAAGGACTGGAGCCCTAGAAGGTCCCTTCCAACCTAAACTATTCCATGATGAGTTTATCTGTAGCCTGTGTACAAGCCCTTTAAACCACCTGCTCTATTTCAAGGAGCAAGAGGTTAATTTACAACCACCTGAAAACCTCCCAGCAGAGAGAGAGAAAAGCCAAGAAAAAAAAAATTTAAAAAAAAAACCACACAGCTGTACAAAGCGTGAACAGGTTATGCTATCTGTTGCTTTGAACGAGGTATTTGGTTACAGATTTCCAAATGCAATGAACAGCCCTGCACACGTACAGACAGTGACTCTTTGCTGTCCTATCAGCCTAAATCCAGTGCTTGCCAGGAAAAATCATTTGATGAGTGAACAAGGCAAGGAAACACCAAAGGCATAGTACAGCACAGAGATGAGCTGTGAGGCTCAGGAATTCAACAGTCAGCTACCGGCTTGATTTAGCCAGAGTTGCAAAGTATTTAACCCTTTGGTGTTTCAGCCTCCCTTGGAAGACAACCTTCTTCACTCTCCCTGTAAGGTCAGAAGACTAAAGTCTCGGACCTTGTGGCAGAAAGCCTCAGCACAGGCACTGTTATCCTACAGGGAACAGTCTCTTCCAATTCTGAATGCTGCGAGTTATCAATAGAAGGTAGAATCTGCCGTAACCTTACCTGCTCTTCGGCTGCAAAAGACTCTGCAGGTACATAAAGCTCACCAGCAACCTCTTAATGTCTTTGCCTCTAAAAAGATTGAGAAGAAAACACTGTAAGGCAGGTACCCCGTCACAGAGATTGACTAGACTAAAGGAGCTCTATTAATAGGTAAATTTAATCTCAATTGAAAACTACATTCTGATGAAACTGGAGAAAAAAGACTTTTAACTTCCACCAATATGCCTCAACCCTCGCGAACAGCCACCAGCTCCAGGGGAGAGTGAGAAAATCTCTCACCTCAAACTCTACACCAAGCTAGCATTTACCTTTTCTCCTGAAATTATGACCCAAGAGATCAAGAATGGGATCTGGACTGGGGCTCTCAAAATTTTGGGAGCAGTCACTGCCTCGAATCAGCCTTTCACCAGTTCCCACCTCCCACAAAGACACTACTCTCAACCCAGAGGATGACACTGGTGGCATTGCAAACCCTCAGCCTGCACCACTCTCCTTTTCTTTTCCTTCTTACCGTTTCTTGCTTGGAGACAACTTCCTGGTTTCACATTTCTTCAACTGGTGATACATTTTGGCTGCTTTGTCATAGAGCCGCTTCAGGTTCCCATAGGCACCTTCAAAGGACACTTCAGACTGGATACTGAGATACCAAAATAGAACACATAAACAGTTACTTTGCCACAAGGTTGCTCACGTTTTATGGCTTTAATTAACTAGAAAGTTACTCAGGCATCTAAGTATGAAGACAGGTACCTAGTGCTTTTGTTTGAACGTGCTGGGCTAATTCACTCCCACTGATGTCTGCAAACCCCACTTCAAGCTGTACCACAGCTCCATCTGCAACATTTACGCACCTTTTCAAATATGCGCCTTAAGGCCATGTTCAGATCACCGAATCCCACTCGCCTCACTGTGCGGGGTGCCTCACTCAGCACCTCCACTCCCCTCCAAACCTGGCTCTCTAGCACAGGCAGAGGGTCTCAGACGAAACCCTGCCCTCCAAGCGCAGCCCTGCACGTGTATTTGAGTGACCAGCACGATGGTTTGGTTTGACCGAGGCTCTTGCTTATTACCAGTCCTGCTCAAGGGTGAAATAAACCCATCTCTCTTCCTCCTCCCCTGAAACTCATCCGCTGAAAACAGTCACAAGTCCAAAGTAAAGGAGAAAAGAATCCGGCACCAGCAACCACAGCGCACGAATTCTCTGTCCAGGAAGCCAAGATCCTCACAGACACTCACCAGCGTAAGTAGCAATAGGTAGCTTCCACGTTGTAGTACTTGCTCCCTGCCAACGTCCCCAGCTGGTTAAAGGGCATGCCTGTCACAAAAAAGATGGACAACCAAATTAACTTACAACTCTCCAATGGCCTTGCCAGAAAGCAGATCCTTTCCCTCTCCCTACATTTCCACACAGGAGGGAAGCCAGGAGACACAAACAGTAGTGAAGCTGGAGTACAAAGTCTGGACTACCCAATCCTTTCGCCATGCAGGGTTTTTTTTCTGTTTTATAGTGCTTTTAGATCCTCCCCGCCTTCCTGCAGAGCAAACAATGCCTCCTCCTCTGTATTAATAATGCCATAGCCTTGACTCTGTATTCCTCTTGACATCATCTTATCAGCATTTAGGAGTTCTACAGTACATTAATTTTCATTGTTTATTGGTGTTTGGGACCAGCCTGTCAAACAACTCAGGGAGAACTCTGCAAAGACAGTACAGAGAAAACATTTTTCTGGAATTGCACACTTTTTAAGATAAAACAGGCCCTCAGCTCTTGCCACGATGTGTTCTCATAAGGTAGTCACTGCTGAAGGAGAAAGCAGCATGTGAGATTTTTTTGCAGCGGGGAAAAGAGGGAGATGACCAATAATGCTCTGCTTCTGGCAACGGACAGCTGGACCCTCCTTTAGCCAGACAAGCACAACTTTATGACATTCATGGAAGTCTGAGCTTCTCGGAGGTTATCAGATGAGTAAGGTGAAGTCATTGGCGAAGCGCACCTTTGCTTTAACTCCTCGCTTTGGCTTGCCAGCAAGAGAGAGATTCTCGAAGAAGGAATTAATTTTAACCAGAGGATAAAACCACTCCTCTCCCAGCAGCAGGATACAAACCTGACCAGCGTAGTATCAGAGTAGTATCAAGAGTATTGTTTTTAGATTATAGCAACTTGATTGTAACGACTGGAAATCCATGGTAACTTACTCACCAATTTGTGGTGCAACAGAAAGGGCTTGATAGTAAAACCGCTCAGCCAGCAACTCTGTGTCCACACCTGCCAGTTCATTCTGATAGCGAGCTGAAAGAGAACCACACGTCACCCATCAGAAACCAGAAGGCAGCTTCTTCTCTTCCCTTCTGCAGAGAAGCACAGCTTCCCTACAGATTAAGAATACCACAAAACTAGAAATACTGGCCAAGTCAACAAATCCGTCAACGAACCGCTCCTGGCAAAGCACAAGGTTTGCCAGGACCCAGTTGAAATGCTTTTATTTTAACTGCACTATTCCTCCCATCACAACCCCTGCCACTTCAAGCAAAGGGGATATCCCTTAACACTTGTGGCAGCATGTAAGCAAAAGGAAGAAATTCTTCTGCTCCAAGTGTTAAGTGCTGATTCATTTATCCTTGAAATAACTCAGAGTTGTGCTCCGTTTTCCAGTACCTCAAACAGATTATGTTCTACTGCAGCAGAGAGTGAAATCTAAAGCATGCCAGCTGACCTAATAAAATACCGGGCTGTGGTCAGACTAGACTTTAGTAATTTATTTATTTTTTTGGACAACAGTAGGCATTTTGGAAACCTTAGATGAAAGCATTGTAAAGAGGTGAGTACATTTCTCTCCCACCAGTAAGGTAAATCATTCTTACTACCCCCATAAGACATTTCTTTGCAATGCCATTTTTAGGCTGATTCATGTGCAACGATAATGCCAAACAGCTTTCAAGAGCTTGAAGGCTGCTGCGTGTCAAGCACATTTACCCGTGCCACACTTCAAATAGCTGTTTTTCACACAGTTACATGTTTTCTCACTGCCTTCACTCCCACATGTTCACAATCAAGCAAGAAGCTGACACACACTTCAGGAGGTCGTGACTGTGGGATAGACACATCTGCTATAAAAGGGATGACACGAAGTCAGACAGAATGACAAAGAACCTGGGGCTTTGCAGTGGCCCACCACTCTGGATTTGATTCATGACATTGCTTAACAAATCTGATTTTCAGTCACACTTGTGCTGATGACAGTGGCTCCGTAAGGCAACTTTAAAGCAAGTCTGAACCGAGAAGTCAGCCCACTGAGTTTCCTTCACACTGTCCAATAAATAAATAAAAGCAAAGGCTTCCATTCTTACCCAGCCGTGGATACAGCTGTTTATAAGCAGCAGACTCCTCATCCACTTGCCCAAAAACAAAGCTTCTGCAACTTGTAGCAGTTCAGTTATCCACAAGGATTTCAGCTTATATCAGTCATTGACAAACGTGTCACGGGGGAAACCAGTGTCTGCAAGTAACTGTGGCTGGTGACTAACAATGATGGACTCAGCACTGTACAGACACCATCTTTTTAATGTATTAAAGGTTGCCCTGAAAGACGATGCTGTCCTTACCTAGATCTCCCAGATAAACCAGACATCTGTGACATGCCATCTGTGCCCACTCCATCTCCTTCTCCGATGCAGACACGGGTTTCTTGCAGCCTGCGTGAGAAATACGAAATCACATACACCATTGGGAAAAGGCTGCTGGAAAGACACACGAGCAGCCTACGCCTGAGACACTCAACATTTCACTGGATGAAAACGAAGACCACATGGTCAGACCACACTGTTGGCTGCCGTCCGCGGCATCTTATAGACCAGCACTGGTTCGCTTTTGTTGTCAAAATATGGAAAATAAATGTAGAGAATACACATAGACGCCGATGCTCGCCCACTCGCTCTTCAATTCCCTGCTGATTAGAGGCAGTGCATGTCACCGTGTCACTAACAGGCACTGAAATGACTGTCACTCAGACTTTGTCTACAAGGTATGCCACAGAGAGCCGGCTCCATCTGCACTCAGATGAGAGGACAAAGGCCAATTCCTGTCTACAAGCCATGTGATCATGTTAACAGAGCATTGAGCACAAGCTAATAAGGCTGGTTGAGAGGCCGATTTTGTTAGCATGGCTAATGAGGCCTTTGGATGGGAGCCGGCGCAAATCCCTGGAAGCCAGAACAAAGTCTGAGCACACGTGCACCCGGCAGTAGCGTACGTGTGGACGTACCCTCCCCAACATTGAAGATGGAAATAAACTCATTATCTCAAGACTGAGATCTAGATTTAGGGCTGGCCAACCAAGAAGGGAGGAAGAGCAGTAAAACAAGGAAAAAAATCAGGACAGCAAAGCTGCGTTGTAGACAAGGCCGTTGCAGTCAGTTAGGAAGAACTGCCTCCAGGAAAGACTGCCTTTGCACCCACAGGAGGGCAACAAAGCTGGTGAAAGGGCAGGAAGGAATGTCCCATGAGAACCAGATGAGGACTTTGGGCTTGTCTAGTTTGGAGAAAAGGAGGCTGAGGGGCAACCTCACCACTCTCTACAGCTTCCTGAGGAGGGGAAGTGGAGAGGGAGGTGCTGATCTTTTCTCCCTGGTATCCAGCAATAGGATACGTGGGAATGGTTCAAAGCTGCATCAAGGGAGGTTTAGATTGGACATGAGGAAGCATTTCTTTACTGAGAGGGTGGTCAAACATTGGAACAGGCTTCCTAGAGAGGTGGTCGATGTCCCAAGCCTGTTAGCGTTTAAGAGGCATTTGGACAATGCCCTTAATAACGTGCATTAATAACTTTTGGTCAGCCCTGAACTGGTCAGGCAGATGATTGTTGTCAGTCCTTTTTAATTGAAATAGTCTATTCTATTCTGCACTGAACTAATTAAAAA
>VYXH01006659.1:142983-161731 GCA_013397275.1 Burhinus bistriatus
GGCTGCGCGGCTGCCCCCTGCCCCGCGCCGCTCTCGCGAGACTTGCCGCGGAGACGGGCGGGCGGAGCAAACATGGCGGCGGCGGGGCCGGCCTCACCTCGCGAGAGTTTGCTCCTTCTCGCCGCGGCGCCAGCACTTAGTGCTGGCAAACATGGCGGCCGCGCCGGCGTCAGGCAACGAGTTTTGAATGGTGGCCCTGCGCGGCCTACAAGGGCACCGGGGGCTGGGCCTTGAGGGCTGCTGCCCGGTCCCGCTGTGGGCCCTCCCTGTGGCTGCCCCACGCCGTGGGCCTGGCTGTGGGGTGGGCGTCCCTCAGCCTTGGCTCCTCAGGGCCGCTCCTGAGGGCTCGCGCAGGGGCCGTCCTCCGTCCTTGTGGGGGCCGTGAGCTGGAGGGGATGGCGGGAGGAATCTCTCCCCGGCCTTGGGAATCCCCTTCGTGCCGCCATGTCGCAGGAAAACCAGGCGCTGGGGCTCCCCAGGGCCCCCCATGCCTTTGGTGCTTCACCTCCTCAGCACCGCCATGGCTGTCACCAGGCCGGTCCTGCCTCCGCCATGGCTGACAAGCACTGGGGCTTCTCCTTCTCCACCTGGCCCTGCCGCCAGCCTTCCCGGTGCGGAACCCCGCTGGAAGAGGGACGTGATGCCCCGTGCTGACCCCACCGGGGTAGCTGTCCCACGTGGGGACGCGTCCCCGGGGAAGGGCAGAGGGTTTGAGGGGCCGCCGGCGGCCTCGGCCCTGCGTGGGGTGAGGCTGCTGCGCCTGCCCCTTACGGGCCCTGCCCCACCTCAGCTGGTTAAACAGGTTTGAAGTCTGCAGGGCGAGACACGGAGGAAGCATTTCGCAGGCTCCCAGCTGCCGCCGCTGCGGGGGCCGCTCCAGCCCCATGGCCCCCCACCTCTCTCCAAGTAAGTCTCGCAGCCAGGGGAGCCCGGTGCCAGCTCCCTCCCGCGTCCCGTGGGGCGATGAGGGAGCGAGTGGGGCTGGGAGAGGGCAGACGGAGGCGTGCGAGGCACAAGAAGCTGCTTCAGCCACACTCCCTCGCGTGCACCTCAGGTGAAGCCCCGCGCCGCTCCGTGCCTCAGTTTCCCCATACCTGTGGCCAGGCCAGGGCTCTTTCTGGGGGTGCCCAGAAGGGAGGGAGAGAGATTTTCATTGCAGGAGGCTCCCATGCCCGCAGCCAGCAGCACCTGGGATGGGCTAAGAGACGGGGATCTCCTGCTAAGAGGGAAAAATGGGAGATTTCTGCCTGGATCTCCAGCTTCCCCATAGCAAGTGGCACCCGGCAGCCTCCTGTGCCCACCCCAGACTGGGCTGAGCCACAAGAGGCAGCAAATCTGGTTCATCCTGGCTTTAGCTCTGGATCTTAGATGCGGCCTGGCCGGCCCTCCCCAAGTATCGGGGCTTGGCTAATGGCGGCAACCAGGATGGAGCTGCAGGTGGAGCCGGTTATATCGGCCAGGCTGTGTCCAGCTCGCCGGAGTCGCAAGGCTCGTGCCCAGCCAGAAACCCCAGGATGTTTGGCCAGGTGGGGAAGCAATTCCCAGCCAGAACTGCACACCTAGGGCTCTGCAGGCACCCAGCTCTGGGCAATGGCGCCCACATGTGTGGTACCACATGCCCTGATCCCGCTGCCATGGGCTGGGCACGCTGGCAGGGCATGAGAGCATGGGGACACTGGGCTCTGCTTTCTCCTAATAGTTGAAGAGCAGGCAGGTGATGGGGACTCCAGGGGTGGCAGCTGCCAATTTGCACCCCATGTTGTAAGTGGGGCTGTGTGCATGACCCCAAATGTCTCATTTCTGCTGTTTTTTCTGTCTGTCTCCGTCCGCCTGGTGCAGGGTGAAGCAGAAAGGACGGGAACCTAGTCCTTTCTCGACACCCCAAAACGCAGGAGTTTCTTGCCAGTCCCCAGCTGCATCCCCAGTGGTACTGAGCCAGCCACTCTCATGGCTACTGCTGACCCCATCCTGCCCCCTGAGGAGGTGGCTTTGCTGGAGCTGGGGAAGGTGGCCCTGGCCGCCCCTCTGGACAAGGTGCCACCAGCCCCAGATGAACACCTAGGGGACCCTGATGCCACCCTACCATGGGACCGGTGCCAGCACAGCGTCCCGAGCCAGCCGGAGCTCACAGAGACGAAGAGGCGCTCAAGTCCTGAAGGGGGCCACGAAGACCCGGAAGAGGCTGCTCTCACCTGTCCCCCAGCTGAGGCCGAAGACGAGGAAGCCCCCGGGCTGCCCGTGATGGCAGCCCACGTCTTTGTGCCCATCGACCCGCAGTGCATTGAGCAGACACCCGGCAAGCAGAAGAAGCAACCCACCCCGTGGCCTCAGGAGGAGGGCAAGGGGGGCTACGTCCCCCACAGTGACAGACCCGACAGCCTCCGCCAGAAGCAGGTCTTCCTTCCCATCGGCCCCTCGCGCTACAGGGACCCGCTGGGCTTTGAGGGCCGAGTAGCCAAGCCACCGACCGAGGGGCCGCGGTGCCCGTGCGCCAGAGACTGTGGCGCCGTCAACCTGAAGGCCGTGGCCTCAGTGGTGGGGGCCCTGCTCCTCTGCCCCTGCTTCATCTATGGGGCTTACGTCTTCCTGCCATTTGATGCCCCGCTGCTGCCCACCATCAGTGCCCGCCTGGTCTACACGCTCCGCTGCGCTGCCTTTGCCACGTTCCCCATCGTTCTAGGTGAGCCGTGGGGTTGGCGTACAAAGCCCTTCGCCCCACCAGTGGGCTGCGTTAGCCCTGGGGGAGTGGGGGCTGTGGGGAGTGGTGAGTAGAGCCAGGGCTGAGCTCTTTGCAGCTCCGTTGCTCCCACCAGGAGCAGCAGACGGAGTCTTCCTACCCTCTTCCTGCCCCATTGCATCTCTCTCTAGTCCTCCCCCAGCCCTTGGACCCCAATGCAGTTTCACTGGGCGTCTGCTCAGCCCCTCTCTTTGCCCCCCAGGGATGATCGTCAGCGGCATCTCACGCCTCTGCTTCTCTGCACTGGAGCCCTTTGGGGAGCTGCAGCGGGAGGTGGAGATCCACCGCACCTACGTCTCCCAGTCCGTCCATCTCTTCATCCTCTACTTCTTCAACATGGCTGTTCTGGCCACCTACCTCCCACAGGAGGTCCTCAAGCTCATCCCCCTGCTCACGGGGCTATTTGCCATCTCCCGGTAAGTGGCTACCTGGGCTGTGGCAGTGCCCAGGGTGCAAACAGGGTCTGTCAGTGCTGGCAAACACCACGCCTTGGTGCAAACTCCTGCTCCGACAGTGCCTCACCCAGCCGACAGCCAGGAAAGCTGGCACAGGGGAAGGGTTGCTCCATCCCTCATCCCGCAGCGCCTGTGCCTGGCAAACCCTTGCTGGGGTTGGAACCCTGGAGCGAAGCTGGGGCCCTGCCCCAAGGCATCGCCCTCGCTGAGCCCGCACCTCTCTGCCCTCTCCAGGTTGATTTACTGGCTGTCATACGCCGTTGGACGCTCCTTCCGCGCCTTCGGCTTCAGCATGACCTTCCTGCCCCTCCTGGCCATGCTACTCTGGAACCTGTACAGCATGTTCGTCCTGGAGCCTGAAAACCTCCTTGCTGTGGCAGCGCCAAAGCCCGAGGACAGCTCCAAGGCCAGTGGAGCCAAACTCCGGTACTGGGGGTGAGGGAGATGGGGCGCCTGGACCCCGCAGTGCAGAGGGCTTGAGCCCTCCTCACTGCCCTGCCTTGTGAGCCCTGGAGGTGGAGGGGTGCAGGCAGATCTGGCTGAGCCCCTGCTCCCCATCCGGACCCGGCAAGGTTTTGCTGGGCACGCAGGATTGATAGAGCTACGCTGTAACACCCTCTGCGCTGGAAGTTTCCTGCAGGAGGGTGAACAGGGGCCCGAGCAAGACGCAGTGGGCCCCATTCCATGAAGATGGGTTGGGGTGGGAGTTGCCAACCTCGTGCTGGAGCTGGCTTTGCCCAATAAAGCCCTTCACCAAGTGGCTCTGTGGCTGGTTTGGGGAGGGTGGGTTAAATTCCCCTAGGAATTGCTGCTGCCAGGACTTGTACCTTCACCCACAGGATGCCATCATCCAGCCCCAAAACGATGTTTCCAAGAGGGGAAAAAAGATGTTTCTCCAAACTGTCCCATCTCCCAGTACTGCATCCTGCTCCTAGGTCCCTGCATCCTGCTCCTGGGTCCCTGCATGGCAGCGTGGCCAGTCCCGCCCAGCCTGTCCCTCCTCCTCTTCCTCCTGGTGGAGGTTCACAAACCAGTTGGCCAGGCAGGAGGGAGGGACCCTGCCCCAAGGAGGGATGCGGGGAGAAGCCAGGATGGGTGAGATGGCACCAGGCTTGCCGCTACCTAGGGCTGGGGACGGCTGATGCCCCACAGGACGGGCACCCAGCCTGCACCCCTCAGGGGTCCCACCTGCAGGCACACAGGATCTCTAGGAGTCCAACCTCGTGCAAGTCTGATTGTCTCAGTTCTCTCATTCTCGGCATAACCCAAACCACGTAAAAATCCACTAAATAAAGGGAAAGCCCCTCCATCCCTAGATCGGCCAAGTGTTTGGCTTGTCCTGCCTCCCATCTCCAAATGCAGCCCAGCCGAGTCGGAGAATGGGAACAGTCTGACTCTTTCAAATGTGCTTCTCAGCAGGGACACGGCCCACGGCCCGGGTTCACACTGACCCCATGGCCCATAGGCAAAACCTCCTCAGAGCACCACCGGCTGCTGCGGGGCATGAGTCGGTCCAGGGGCAGGAAGCTCCCCTCCTCTTGGAGGCCTGGTTTCAGAAGTTGCAGCACCCTGCTCTCCTTGTGCTCGCCCGTAGTGTAGCGTTTCCACGGGAAACTGCTCTTAGAAATCCACTTTATTTGGTCAAAGACAAGTCAGTGATGCAGAACACAAAAACCCAGCATACACCCCCCGCCAAGTGATGCAAACACCGAGCAGCCACGAGACCACACTTGCCCCATGGCTTCAAGCACCTGGATAGCACCTCTGAGCCAGCCCGGCAGCGCCAACGGCTGCAGTTAACCGAGAGCAAGGCTGGATCAGCCCGTTATGGGCCGACAGGACATACCTGAGCTCAAGCAGCTGCTGCAGAGCGGCACTGGGTTTCCCTCATGTACCAGCAGCCCTCCCCGAAGCCAGCACAGCAGAAAGTGCCTGTTGGGGACTGAGGAGTCCCTGAGCCCCAGCTGGGTTGACGGGGGCTGTTCTGGGTTGCCCCCAGCACCGTGAAAAGCAGCAAGGCACCCTGCCCACTGGCAGGAGCAATACTGGTCCCCAGCCCTGTCCTCCAGCCCTGCTCCTGAGTTGGAGCCACCCAAGCAAACCCTCTGGAAGTGGCAAAGGACAGGACACAGCCAGTCCCAGCTGTTGCTTGGCTGCAGACATGACAACAGTGGGTTTATCCCTCAGGAGAAGGAGGATCTTTCCGTGGCTCAAGGCAACCCTGACTAACTCCCCCCAGTCACTTCCCTTGACTGGATGGATCAGGAAAAAAACAGAGGAAGAAGTGTAACCAGATGCAGGATCTGGGCAGAAGGAAGGAGCAGGATAGAGGGATACACAACGTGGGCAACTGCTGCAAACGTTGCCCTGGTCCCCTCCGAGCCTGGACTGCAGGGACAGAGGGGAGGGCAGAGAGGAGACTGCAGGCACTGGAGCCCCTGCAGCAGCCGCAGTTGTTTCCTGGTGACAAGAAGGATCCTGGGAGTCTCTCCAGGGACCGTCCCTCTCAGTTGATGGGCTCGTACTCAGAGTAGCGTTTCCTCTGGGCAAAGAGGACCATGCAGCTGCCCACCAGGAGCATCGCCAAGGGGGTGCCCAGTGCCACGGCCATGATGGAGATGACGAGGGGGGAGAAGGTGTCCTTGGGGGGCTGCCCAAAGCCCAGCAGCGCTGACCTGCAGGAGGGGATGAGACAAATCAGTCAGGGAGATGGGGATCAGCTGTGTCCCATGGGTGGAATCATGGAATGGTTTAGGTTGGAAGAGATCTTAAAGACCATCCAGTCCCACCCCCCTGCCCTGGGCAGGGACACCTCCCACCAGACCAGGTTGCTCCAAGCCCCGTCCAACCTGGCCTTGAACACCTCCAGGGATGGGGCAGCCACAGCTTCTCTGGGCAACCCCAGCCAGGGTCTCACCACCCTCACAGCCAACAATTTCTCCCTCATATCTCCCCTCTATCAGTTTGAAGCCATCATCCCTCATCCTATCACCACGTGCCTTTGTGAAAAGTCCCTCCCCAGCTTTCCTGGAGCCCCTGGAGGGACTGGCAGGGGCTGGAAGGTCTCCCNTGATTGCCCCGACCCACATACAATATCTGGGGCTTTCTACTCCGACAGGGTCAGATCAAGGTTTCTTGGCGGGATCCCACATGGCGCAGGAGAGGGTCTCCCAGACTGGGGGAGGGGTGAGGGAAAGCATCAATAAACTGCAAAACTCCTTGCTACAGGATCAGAGGAAAACACAGACTTTTGAAAGAAGATAGTTATTAAACAGAGAAACCCTCTAACGAGTTGCCCAAAATGCAGGTTATTAGTGGCTGGGAGAGCATCCTTTCACGCACACCGGACCCCACTCACCAGCTAAGGTAGCGCTTCTCCTGGTAAACCTTCCCATCTTCTCCCCCAAAAGAGATATTGATGGCGCTGATGGTGTAGGTGCTGCCTACACCCTCCCCAAAGTAGGCATGGACAATGCTGGACGCGGGCAGGGTCCAGTTGGCTGCTTGCAGGCCTCGAGACCGGCACTGGATGCCGTCCTCACGCCTGGGGGTCTGGGAGCCGTAGGCTGTCGCCTTCCACTGCAGGAAGCTGAGTGTGGAGCTGTCATTTTGGGACTCAGCTACCAGGGAGAGCATCTGGTGGAGGGAGAGCAACGGGCGGTGAAGTGAGGGCAGGAGAGGGTCTTGGTGCCATAGCAGGGAGCTGCAGGTTGCCCAGGCCACTTGCCCTCCTCACCCTCATTCCTGCAGCAGGGGACGTCCCCAAGCCCAGGGCTCCCCCCGCCCTCACCTCGAAGATGGTGGGAGTGTACTCGTCGTCGATGGAGCGTACCGAGCGCAGCTTCTGCGCCACCCCTGTCTCCTCCACCGTGGCCACCTCCAGCACAAAACGGGAGCCGTTGCCCCGTGGAGCCACCCCAGCCAGGACAAACTCCACTTTAGAGCTGTTTGCTGTGTGCAGGAGGCTGGGCAGGGGCCTGTCACGGCCACTGGCCTCGTAGGCTGTCACCTGCAGGGGACACAGATCAGAGGGACAGCACCATCACTGACTAGGACACCAAGGAGCAACGTTCCCTCTCCAGAAGGTGCTTTGGACATGATATCCACCGTGTTCTCCCTATAGCATCCCAGCGTATATACCGACGTACCCCCCCTCTGCCCCCACGGACTTACCCGAAACGCCACACTGCCGTTGGAGAAGCTGCCGCTGGGGTCAGTGGCCGGGATGCCCGTGAACTCGGCCGTCAGGGCCGTGTGGTTCAAGGTGTGATTGATGCTCTCCCAGGAAAAGTCAGACAGGTCATATGTGGGGTAGAAGAGCTCTTCCAGCATTTTAGCCTCGCTGTACTCAAACACCTGAGGAGAAGGAAGGGGAGGGGGGCCAGGAGCCACGAGCAGGTGCTGTGGACACCACCGCTTTGTGCTGTGGTCCACTGGGCTGCCACTGCCACCAGGGAGAGGAAGGAGACCGAAAAGGAGCTGCCTTGGCCAAACATCTCAAGGTACCATCACAGCTCAAGCCAGAGACAACCAGGGTGGGACACACAAGGGGACATTTCGCTGCAGCTGGGAAAAGCAGCCGCCCGACCTGCTCTGCCCCAAGCAACCCCTCGAGCNCCTTGATAACTGCAATCCAGAGAACTTCTTGCCCCAGTGCTGGACCCTGAGCCCTTCCCTTCCTCCTGAAGCCGTAGCACTCACAGTGTCCCACATTTGCTGTCCCCTGCTGGGAGTGCACGGCTTCCCACGGATAGAATGGGCTGAGTATAATCCTGGTGTATTTTATATTGGTATCGGGATCAATATTGGCTCTTTAGTATTATAAATCTTAATTATCTAGTCTTATTCTATTAAATCGGTTTATATTTCAACCCTTGGATTTCCTTGGTTTTTCCCCCGATTCTGCTTCCTGGGTGGGGAGGGGTCATGGGGTGAGAGAATAATTGTCTAAATGACAATAAAATGTCCTGGGTTCCTCAAACCGTGACACCCCTCCACCACGGGGCAGCTCTCCTGGGGCAGGGTCCCCTTCCTCAGCGGTACCTTGGTGAAGACAACGGCAGCGGAGTAGACAACACTGCTGGGAGGGTCAATCCAGATGGCGCCCGCAGGAGCTGGGGAGAGCAGCTGGGTCCAGTTGATGCGCAGGGCGCTGCTCCTGCTCGCCGTAGCCACCAGCAGCACCGCAGGGGCCCCAATGCTGCTCCAGATGTAGTGCAGGGTGTCACCGGGCCCCACCGCCCGCACGTGAAGCAGGTTGACGGAGGAGTTGTTCCAGCCAGGGTTGTACTGCATCGACACCTGCAGAGGAAGGAGAGGTCTCGGGGGGATTTGGTCCTACCCGGCGCAGGACAATTCTAAGTCACACAGAATCCCAGGATGGTCAGGGGTGGAAGGGACCTCTGGAGACCAACTGGTCCAACCCCCCTGCCAGAGCAGGCTCACCCACAGCAGGTTGCACAGGATGGTGCCCAGGTGGGTTTGGAATATCTCCGGAGAAGGAGGCTCCACAGCCTCTCTGGGCAGCCTGTGCCAGTGCTCTGCCACCCTCCAAGGAAAGAAGTTTTTCCTGGTGTTCAGAGGGAACCTCCTGCCTTCCAGTTTGTGCCCGTCGCCCCTTGTCCTGTCGCTGGGCACCGCTGCAAAGAGCCTGGCCCCGTCCTCTTGCCACCCGCCCGTTAGCTCTTGCTGAGCATTGCCGAGATCCCCTCTCAGCCTTCTCTTCTCCAGGCTGGACAGCCCCAGGTCTCCCAGCCTTTCCCCATCACAGAGATGCTCCAGTCCCCTGAGCATCTCCATCACCCTGGACCCTCCTTGTCCTTCTTGCCCTGGGGAGCCCAGCACTGGGCACAGTTCGGGAAATTGGTCAGACAAGGAGACACGAGCTACCTCGGCTTCCCCGTGAGCTTCGCAGGTGACGAAGCCCCACCACGGTCCCAGCGTCGTGACCAAACCCGGTCAGCGTTTCACACCGGGCTCTTTTGCAGCAGGTTTCCGGCAGCCAGCCACGTCCCTGCCCATGGCCGCGGTGCTCCCACCGGATCAGGACACCGCAGGGACGCGTGGCAGCAGGGCACGGTCCCCAGACACGGGTGACCCACGACGGGGCCAGAGAGCAGGTTTCCTCCAGCTCCTCCTGAGCCCCGAGGGTGGGATTCGCTTGGCGTGGGACAGGGAGACCCGAGGAACCCCCTCTCCTCCCCAAACCCCGCACGTTTGGCCCTCGGTACCGGCATCACCGGGGGCGGCCGGGCTGCAGCCCCCTGCTCCGAGCAGGATCAGGCCTCCGAGGCTTCCCCCGGGCGCTCTGCCTGGCCCGGTCCCACGCACGGAGGGAGCGGGACGAGCCCCAGCCCGGAGGCTGGAGCCCCGGTGTCGTCGCCGTCCCCCAGCCCCGGTTCCCCCCGGTTCCCCCCGCTCACCTGCCGCCCGCCCGCCGCCACCAGCGGCAGCAGCAGCAGCAGCGCAGCCGCCGCCATGGTGCGAGCCCACCCGCTCACGTGACCGCTCAGAGCCCGCCCCTCCCCTCTTAAAGGCGCCGCGCCGGAAACTCTTAAAGGAGCCGCCGCCCTTCTGAAAAATTTTGGGGGTGGAGAGACGGGGCGTGGGGGTCCCGTCCCACATCATTGACCCACCCGGAGCTCCCTGGCAGCACCCGGCCCCGCGGGGAGGCTTCTCCATCCCCCTCCCCACATTAACTGCGCAAACAGAGCGAAATGACGTGGTTTATTTTTGAGGCGAAGGGGAAGTTACAGTCCAGAGACTTCAATTCAGCATCGGTATCTCCACCCGGAGACACCTTTTCCCCACTTTCACGGGGTTTTGGTTCCGTTTCTTTTTTCCAGACAAGTTTTTCCCCAGCTCAGCCTTAGGACAGGGCGGCTTCATCCAGCTCTTCCCAAGTGCCCAATTTTTCCCAACGGCGACTCGACCCCTTCTTATTCCTGGGCTGCCTCCGGCGCAGCGGGCTGCTTGCTTTGATCATCGCCCTTCTTTTTGTGCCCCGAAACAATGTCATCAATGCGGAGGAGGAGAACGGCAGTCTGGGGAGAAAACCGCCCCCAACCCAAGGTCTAGTCAGGAGCTCAGCGCCAAGAATAAAACACAATCTACCCGGTTTTCACACCAAAGAACCCGCCCCCTTCCTTAAATAATAATAATTAAATGATTCTCTCAGCACAGCAGAGTGGGAAGGAGGTGGAAAGCAGGCTCTAGCACCTGGCAGGGACGCCCCGCAGAAAAGGGGACACGAGAAAGGGCCGCAGGATCGCTCCAAGCAACAGTTTTTGCTCCACCACCAGCCAGCGACCGCTCAAAACGCGATCCTTGAACAAGGGGAGGGCGGCTTATGCCAGGCTGCTCCGACGAGCCAGAGGGCAGAAGCTCCCAGGGCCGCTAATGGGATTCCAGCAGGTTGCTGGTCAGGGCTCTGGTGCAGCCCGTCCTGGGGAGACACCAGTCTGCACAGCTGGCAGAAAAAGGCGGGCTGGAAAACGGCAAGATTTTAACCACGGGATCAAAAACATCAACCCCTCGGAAAGCTGGAGCAGGGGATCCCACGAGCGCTGCAGCCCTTATTGTGACACCTCCAGGCACGCACCATGCTGGGCTGCGGCAAGCGTTGCAAACAACCCAGTGCCCGACCAGGAACGTTCCCATCTCCCAAGGGATACCTTAGGGAGGCTCTGAAGTCCCGTCCACCCTCTCTCCTTACCTCTACCGCCGTTTTGTAGGTCTGCAATTTGACTGCCAAAGGCTCCCAGATCCCCAGGTCCTTCATATCAACTAAGGCTCCGCTCTCACCATTCACTCCCCACGTCTGGCTGCCTTCTTGAGTGTGTTTTGCCTGGAAGCGGAAGGACAGGTCACCATCCACGGAGTAAGATGGCAAATTCACCTTCTGGAAACCCAAACTGACCATGGGCTCAGGAAAATAGTAAAAGGTCATTCGAATTTTCTCAATTTTGGAGTTTCTACAAAAGCCTGTTAGCGAGCACCACCTGAAACATTTCATTACATCAGATGTTAGACTTGGAGATGTTTGCTCTCATCCCATCCAATCTAAGCTCAAACGGAAGATTTTCATTTTGTTCACCCTCAGGGTTTTGTTATTAAACTCTGGTACCTCAAACTATTGAATTCATAGAACGGTTTGGGTTGGAAGGGACCTTAAAGATCATCTAGTTCCAACCCCCCTGCCCTGGGCAGGGACACCTCCCACTAGACCGCCATGAAACTTCCATTTTCATGCTTTCAAATTTGGCACAAAACTTCCTTTAAAAACGTTTGCAGCCCAGCCAATGCCAAAAAACCCCCAACAAGAGTCTTTCAATCACCTTCAACAGACCCGTTACTTCACCACAGGTTTCCTTTAACACAAGCCTCCTGCAACTACTGAAAAGCTGCACCCTCAACAGCCTGCCAAGCTGCACTGCTATGGAAGGGTGATTGATCTGAGGGGTAGGTGTCCTGGTTAGAGCAACACGGGACTGATTTCTCTTCTAACGCTTGGGAAAACTGCACTTTTAGAAGACTCTAAGGTCTGAATTTGTGAAAATATTTACAGCCAGCTCTGGTGTGCAGGTTTCAAGGTCTCAGTGTTTTCGAGTTCGCCAGGTGCAGGGGTGAGGAGGAGCGAGACCCGGGCACTTGACCCAAGCTGGCCAACAGCATTATTTCATACCATGAGCGGCACATTCAATAGAAATTAGGAAGTCTGCTGTGAAGTTTTCTCTCCCTTGATAGCTGCGATCCAGAGAACTTCTTGCCCTGGTGCCGGACCCTGAGCCCTTCCCTTCCTCCTGAAGCCGCAGCGCTCACAGTGTCCCACATTTGCTGTCCCCTGCTGGGAGTGCACAGCTTCCCACGGAAAGAATGGGCTGAGTATAATCCTGGTGTATTTTATATTGGTATCGGGATACTGATTCTGTAGTGTTGTTATTTTAGTCTTATTCTATTAAATCTGTTTATACTTCAACCCTTGGGTTTCCTTGTTCTTTTTCTGATTCCCCATCCCAGGTGGGGAGGGGTCATGGGGTGAGAGAATAATTGTCTAAACGACAATAAATTGTTGTGGGTTCCTCAAACCGTAACAGTAGGACACGGCAGGAAGGGGCTGAATCTCTTCAGATGACCCCACGCCATGCACCTTACCCTGAGCGAGGTCAGCACACGGATGGTACTCGCGCCGCAGTTCTGGATCAGCGTTCGGGGAATGACTTCCAGAGCCTGGGCTACGGCACGGTAGGGCCACTGCTCCACACCCGTCATGCCTTTGGACTTCTCCGTCAGCGCATGGGAAACGGCCATTTCGGTAGCTCCCCCTCCCGGCACCAGCTGCGGGTCCATGAGGACATTGCGACACACCTGCATGGCATCCTGAAGGTTGCGCTCCACCTCCTGCAACAGGCATCACAAAAGCAGGGATTTATCGGTTGCAGGGAACCGCAGCACACCGCCAACCGAGAGCACAGCCCACACTCTGCCAGGCTGGTTCCTCTGCCGTATAGAATCCTAGAATATCTCAGGTTGGAAGGGACCCACAAGGAACATCAAGTCCAACTCCCAGCAAACACAAAACTCCTGAAATGCCTCTGATTTTATTGATGCCCCAGACAGTGGGAATTTAGGCATGTGAGAAACCTGCATTTTTGGCACAAAGATCATTTTTATGGCTAATGCAGGGGGATCTGCATAACTTCCTATCCAAATCCTTCCTCTAGCAGAGAGCACAACTATTTTTTTTCGTCTCAGTGACAGCAGGACCAACTCTAGTCACGTGTCATATTTTCACTGTTACATTTTCAACATGTTTTCTCAGTTCTTCAAATAAGCAACGGTAGGACAAAATGGTTATTTCCTCATTTATAGCTTTTATCCCTCTCCCCTACCGCTGACCAAACAAAACCACTCCACTCTGCAGTGTCAATAGCAACGGAGCTTTCTTTAGTTGTGATCAAAAATATGGGAATTTCATCTGTGATGAAGTATTTCTGTTCCGAGACACTTCTTGCTCATTTTCGTATACAAGTTTTGCCTTCGCTGTACACAGCCCATAAGATAGAAATTCTTTGTCACTCCAGAACCCAGAGGAAACTCACGCTTGCTTAATTTGCACGCAATGGCTGCTCAAAAGGAAGCAATGTCTTATTGACACCGAGAAGGCTGGCCAGGACAGGAGGGGAAGCAGAATGTGTCATAACTTACTGCTAGGATTTCCTTGCTGGCTCCACGCAGGATGATAGTGCAAGCCTTGGGGTCTTTGCAATCAGTGATGAAGGCAAAATATTCATCTCCTATTTTTTTAACTTCGAAGAGCCTGGCTCCTGTTCCCACATCCTCCTCCCGCAGCTCATCTGTGCGACTCACAATGCGAGCGCCGCAGGCCCTAGCACACAAACAGCAGTCGAGTTAGATGCTCACAAAGAAGAACTGGGGAAAAAGGGCAAGATAAGATTGAAAAAATCCATGCCATAGACAGCAAGAACGGGCTCCAGTGAGGAGCCAGCGTTTACCTGGCGATCCTGTTGTTGTCTGTCTTTCTCACTCTGCGGATCGCAGTGATGTTTGCTCTCATCAGGTAGTGTTGGGCCAAGTCTGAAATCAGGTTTGTGCAATTTTATTGACAAATCAGCAGTATCACGACAAACTTTGCGTGTCTTTAAAGTAAAAAAGGCTCATGGAAAGAAAAACCTAAATGTAGCTTCTTAAACCAAGCTGCAAGGTAAAATTACAGTGCAGCTTTCCACGGCTTGCTAGACTCATCCTCATTTATATTTTCATATTGTTTCCAAATGCTGGAAAAACAAAATATTATTTCTAAAGTGTCCACGTTCACAAGAGAACCTCAAGAACCAACTTCAATGCCTGCTATATAGAACTATTTGCTAGAAAGCTAAAAAACAAACCAAAACCACGGTCCTGTTCAAAATCAGGTTTGTGGGTTTTCTCAGTGTTATTTGTTTTTTCTTTAAAGTTACTGAACTGTACATTTAACACAGCGTGAACCTTATTAAGATGAATTCAACACAAAGAAGGATCCCATGTGTTATTACCAGAAATCCCTTTTTCTGTGATGACCAGATCTGGCTTGACTCTCATCAGATCCTCGCAAATCTGCTGAATGTACTCTTCCTCCATCTGCAGGATGCGGGCAAAGTCTTCCTCCCGTGTTATTTCAATATCAGTCTACACAGAAAGAGGTGTAAATATCTTGCTGTATTCCTCCCAACCCTTCACCAAGTGAGACACAGATCCCCCGGCCTGAGTGATCTTAACTCCTCCAATATTGCCTGGGGAAGAGTTAAGGACAACTGCACAATGAAAAATCCCGATCAAATAAACTGTGACACTGCGTCAGTTGAACGCTAGTGTTAATTAAAGTGCAGAAATATTTCTTTGACTCTTGACCATTGCTTAGAGACACAAATCACTGCAGCTGCTTCAGTGAGGAAAAGCACTGCAGCCTCAGTTCTGTTTTTCTACCCTTTTCTCCAGGGCACTGACCCCAGAAAAGAATTAGCCTATACACACAAAAGGTCTCTGAAAGGCAGAACAGGAAGAGAGTCTTTTGCCACTCAGTCCTTTAACTAGCTATCTGGATTTGTTCACTTTACTCATCTTACATGAAAAGCTACGGACATCTCTAACAGGATTCGCTTTACCTGGCTCTCTCCTTTCTTGTACTCTAGTGAACAATCCAGAAGGACAATGCGGGGATTCTTAATGAGGCGACGCATCCTGGGATGAGTTACATCTTTATTCACCATGATTCCACGCAAAACACATGAATCTTCACTAAAACCACCTGGAATCTGAGAGACAGAAGAAAAGGGGGAAAATGAGGCAAATCAGTCTACTCTACAAAAACCTGTATATATCTGTGCCCCCAAAACTATCCATCCCAGGTACTGAAAAAGGAAAACTCTCTCAAGTAACCATAACGCATCCAGGTCACAATCTGAGTTAATTTTAAGAGAACGCTGACTTAGATTAAGTGGAAAGTCGTGGAAGAACTTGAGAAACTGCTCACATCCTATTGCCTGCAACACGTAGCTGCGAGATGGAAACCAAAACAACTTAAAATGATCTTTTTGCAAATACTCTGACGGAGTTGAAATAACTGCCCCTGTTTTCACTGTAAACCAGCAAGGCTGATAGCACTAACTAAAGTATCTTCAAGGGTTACGTTTGTGGACTGCAGATCAGTAGCACAGACTTCCCACTGCGTTCTAGGAACAAGTAGTTCAGAATGAGAAAGGGGTAGACAGACAAGAAATGGTTCAGGACACACTCACCTTTTCTACTTTTGCATATTTTTTAATATCGATTTCCTTTCTGCCATTTTCTTCAAACTCCACAGTCTTAACAGCATCAAGAGCAATGCTACAGGCCAAGTCAGACCAGCGGTTTATTGCCTTGGTGTTTATAGCACTCTTTATTATTTTAAGCATCATCTCTTTGTTGTTCACGTCCACTGGAGTGCTGACACAAAGGAAAAACCAAACAGTAAACTCAGTATTACTCCCGGCTACGATCTATTCATAATCCCATTGAGTCCCTCTCCAATTATATTAATATCTTAAGTTACGTTTTACTAACATGATTCCCCAAAGAATCATATTTAAGCAGTACAGAAACCCCATATCCCTTCTCTCTTACTCCCACCAACCCCTACTTACCCAATTTTCTTTAGAATACTGATCATGTCATCCAGAGCCTTACGATAAGCCCCAATGATCACAGTTGGGTGCATCTGCTGTTCAAGGAAGTGTTCGGCAACAGAAAGCATCTCTCCAGCTAAAAGAAAAAAAAAACAAACCAAAACCAAAAAAAACCATCAAAATGCCCCAGATAAGTTAGTAGAACAATCGACAGTCAAGACAGGAGAACAGCATATCAGACAAAAAGTATCTGCTATCCACACAGAGAGCTCCAACATCATCTACACCTTTCTTTATATTTAACTGTGCTTATCTCGGGGAAAGAACACAACTTTCCAAAGCACAGAGTTGACCACCTAAGGGTCTAATGCACCTAGCATTCTCTTTCATGGTAAAGAAATTAAAAGGATCAACTTTAGGGTTGGTAAATAACAAATATCTATCTCATTAAGGCATACTTACTGGGCTCAGATGAGCAAAAAGGGCAAACTTCAGCCTTAACCCTTTATAAAAAAGTGTATCTTATTTACTCTCCTTACCAAGGATAATTACAGATGTGGTCCCATCTCCAACTTCTTCATCTTGAGTACGGCTGATCTCAATCATTGATTTTGCAGCTGGATGCTGGACTTGAATCTGTACAGGAGCAAGGGGTATGTTTTTGTCCCAGAACACTAAAGATGAAACTTCTTAAATCACTCAATGGAACTAATACCACACCTTTTAATCAATCAAAGGCATTCCGCCCAACTATAGCAAAGGTTTTTATTACTTTTTCGAGACCAAAAATAAGCCCTGGTGTTTCACAATACTGCATCTCCCACGGTTTTTCAGGCATTACGACTTTTGTGATTTCAACAGCACTTGCACCAGAAAGATAACAATGATTTCTTGGTCTAATTATTTGGCATTGTAAAAGCAAGTGTCTACTCACAAGGTTTTGATACAAGTGATTATAGCTACAATTACCATAGAATTTACACCAGTCTTGTAAAACCTCCATGAAAATTTACCACCCTGGGATCAAACCTAGCTTTCTGAGGAGGAAGAGCATTTGCTGGAAATAGTTAATTCCTCCCCAGTAAGCAGCCTTCTTGGTACTGCTGTTTAGTACTTGCTGCCTCTCAAGACAGAAGACGAAATAACACATGTCCATTGGCAGCAATGTAACCGGATCCTGGAAGATTCCAACTCACATGTTAAACAAGATAATCCCTTAGGAGAAACTTACTTCTCTAAGAATAGCATTGCCGTCATTGGTCATCACAATCCCACCCATGGGGTCCAAAAGCATCTGCAAACGAAAAAAACCCAGCAGTATTTGCAGCGATCTGTATTACGTGTAATGTTTCTAGTCAGTATGCAGCACAGGTCTTTCAGCAAAAGTTCTTACCTTCATCATAGCTCTTGGTCCCAAACATGTTCGGATAATGTCAGCAATAGTCTAGGAGGAACAAAAGAAATGAGGCAATACAAGAGGGCATCAAAAAGTCTAAAAAACGCCATAGTCTATATGACACAAGCAGCCACTGCAAAATTTACATGCCCCAATGACTCTGTAGTTGCTTAGATGCAGCAGAAGTTAAGAATTGTGTGGGGATGAGAACACAGGGATTGTAGAGCACTGGCACCACACTAAGTTAACTATATCAGATGTCAAAACTTCTACATTTTCAGGTTTTGCAGAGAAAGAGGTTTTTGTGGGTTAAACCCCTCCACGTTCAGTTACATTGCACCTATTCTTTTAACGCTGAAAATTCATTTTCTACGCTGGATTCATACAGACTAGAGAAAACATGCTTCAGATCCAGTTTTCTCTTAAATACATATATATGCAAACACACACTAAAAGAAAAAAAAGGAATCAAAATAGCCTGATGTGACGATATGGTACCTTAGCAGCAGTGATGTTTCCAGTCTGGACTTTTCTTCCAGACTCACGTTTCACATTCTGACCTAAAGCGCAGAGGGGGAAAAAAAAAAATTAAACTACAAATATAAATTTAATCTGATCTTACTAAGAAATTCAAGCTTGAAACAGTGATACTGACAATGCATCAAAGATACCCTCTCAGCCACACATACTTGATATACAACCTGTTCTAAATTAAGTTTACAATATAACTACCACAGCCACTACAAGAAAGGATATTCATAGAAGAGCGTCAGTGAAAAGCAACGTTATTATAACAGAATTCCTGATTAACATCATAATTCAACTGAGAAAAAAGAGCTTGCAACCCTAAAATATAGCTTATTGCCCCAAGAAAATCAAACAGCCGTCACTCACTAGAACCTGCAAGATCCCACAAAGCCTAGGAACTGCTGCACAGTAGTTTTCAGTCAAAAAAAAGTTACAGATGCTCCTGCACATTAAGTAGAATGCTGGTTTAAAATTAAGTTTTATACATCAGCATCGCTTGGCCTTTGGCACATGAGGGTGAGCACCAGCACAGGCTCACAACTGTACTTGGGGACCAGCTGTCAAAAGGGTCTGCCCCAAAGAATCTCTAGGCTTGGTGCTGCTTTTCTTTTATTACAAAGCTAAACTGGATGAGCACAGATTTACCTCAGGCGTGGATGCTTGCGCATAGAGATTTATAAGAGAGAACAAAGGGAAGCAACAGTAAAAGCAGCACCAAGAAGAAGGTGAGCAGGCCTATAGCAAAGGGGTCCTGGGCTACACCAGCCTGAACAGCGCGGATGGAGAGATGAGAGACAAGAAACCCAAGCAGAAAGAAAACCCCGCGGAACGTCTCGTATTCGGAGGACGGTGAGAGAATCACCAAGTGCAAAGGGCTCAAATGGCAGCGCGCAAAGCAACGTGCTGAGAAACCCACGAGGAGGAACCAGTGAGAGAAGCCGCGCAAAGGTTGAATGAGAAGCGAAGGCTC
>VYXH01006666.1:0-30236 GCA_013397275.1 Burhinus bistriatus
AAAAAAAGACAGAAGTGAGATTTACGCTGCTATTGACATTTTTGCAAAGGAAATAAAGTCAGGACTTGATACTTGGTGCAAAGCTGGATTTACTTTGCTATTGAAATCTTTGCAGAGCTAAGAAAGTCAGGATGTGGCTTTTATTGCAGATCAAACATTGTTTCATTAATGAAGGCAAATGCTCAGCAGTGCATATGGGCAGGGAAATAATTTTGTCCCTGTTAAGCCCGGTTTCTGGTGGGATTCCTGAGCGATGACGGCGCTGCTCACCTTCATGGATTGCCCTGGCCGGTTTTGCAGATTTATCCCCTTCTAGCAGTCAAGAGCACGTGCAAAGGGCTGTCTTAGAAAGAGATTTGAAACTCGTGAAATGACCACAAAAGGGCCGCTGGAACTTAGTTGATTGCTGAGTGATTACCTTCTCTCTCCAAGGGACCATCACCTTCCTCACTCAGCTTTTATTGGGGCAAAGATGGTGATTTCACACGGACTTGATGGGGAAGCTGGAATAAAACTGAGTTATGTCCTTGAGATTTATCTTTACCAGTGGACATGCTTTGTGCACGTTCCTCTGGATTTCACTGAAACAATTTGTCTAGATAGTGTTAGGAACATTGATGAAAGTACTAGCAGAATTAACACAGAGCTCATTTGGGGTTCACCTTAGTAAGTGGGTGTGATCTGCGCATTTTGAACGTTTGTGTAATGCTGACTTCCTCTAAGAACAGAGCCCAAAATGAGAACTACCAGTACAGAATTGGGGATGTAACTGTAAAACAGCAGGAGTGGTATTCTCTTCTCCTCCCCACCCCCGGCCCATCTCACTGAATTCTAGGTCCAATTACCGGGAAAAAAAAAAAAAAAAAAAAAAAAAAAAAAAAAAAAAAAAAAAAAAAAAAAAAAAAAGGTATTTTTCTATCTCTTAGGGCAGTAAATTCATTTCACCATACTATGGTCCCTTTGTTTTGTATCTCATCAGCAGTACCAAAATGTTACTTGACACTAATTGGCATCCTTGTCGGCAGAACCAGCAGAAAGACTCTCGACTGTGCAGGACTGGAGAATAAAACATTTTCCTGCCCTAAAGGCAATCTTTTGCTAGCAGTATTATTTGATATCCACAATATGGAATACAATAAAGTGTGCTCTACTATTCTTATGAAGTATTTATTACCTTACCTAATGCAATAGAAAGTAATAGAAATAGTTGTGTCAAGTTGCCAGTCTCACTCGTAATTTTCCAGCCACAACTGAATTGTGTAATTTATTTTTACTGATACTGACTTTCATTTCAAATATTCAGAGAAGCTCTATTCTGCAGCTGAGGTACTGTATTCAAAACAGCTTCCTGTCACATTTATCTTCACTTTAATTGGTCAGACGCAAACCAGGTTTCACAAAGGAAATAAGCACTGATGCTAATTTTAAAAAGGAAAACAGCGGTTTAAGAGGAATTGTATAAACTCTGTAAAAACATCAAATGTTTCAGTTAAAAAATAATCTTCCTGATCTCTTTGGGCATATATAACTATACATATTTCCCCTGCCATACATGAAAATGATGAAACATGCTTAAGTGCTGAATTGCTTCCTTCAAAAGTCCCACTGGCACATACAAATCATAACCCACAAACTACCATTTTCACAAACAGCAGCCAGATATCCTTTCCGATGGACTGATACCCCCAGGTACTATGGAATAAAAAAAAAAGGTAGCAGGGTATTACGCACTGTACATTTCCTGAAGGCTTGTGTTGGCAGTATAATTGCCAGTAGTTATTCTGCATTTGTGAACGCTGATGGTTTTCAGCAGAATATAGGAATAGAGATTGTGCAAAGAGTCGTAAACATGGTGATGCACATTCAATAAGGGCAGTGACAAAAGGTGCACAGAACACATTTCGCAGCTGTAGAAAAGCCCGTTTCTAGTATGGTGAGGTAGACAGAGCTTTGTAATATTAACAGATAAGGCTTTCCTCCAGGAGCCTGGATTTTTCCTAGTTCTTCTTCATATGGAAATGGTGAGACAGATTAGCTACTGTCATCAGATCCCACATGCAGCAAGAGCAGAAGAAAGTTCTCTGCCAGCTGCAGGGTAGATCAGACCACAGCGAGGATGGGCTGAGGGCAGGCAAAGGAGAGCGTGAACATCCACACACAGGCACGGCCCTTGCTGAGTCTGGAAAACAGAGATGCTGAGATGTCCAAGGAGGAAAGAGTGTATCCACAGAGCTCTTTCTGGGATCATTTTTTGGCTCATACTTGCTTACGGCACTTGCTGCGGCACTTACACTGCACCTGCAGCCCCAGCAGCAGAGCACCACCAACATGACAGGCTAAGTCCTCCTGTCCTCTTCTGAGGACTCACTGGATATGGAAGCTGGGGGGATAAAGAAACACCTGCCCACCTTGCAGAAAGGTTTACGGTCTGGAATCTCAAGTGATAAATACTTTCCATTTTAAAATCTGGTTAATACTGTTAAGAGGAACCTATGGCTTCTTAGGATAGCACCTGCACTTTGCAAGATGAATATTTGCATTTCCTCTGTGGCAGCGGCCAAACCATAGCACATTTAGAAATACTTTTCAGTATGTTGTGGAGTGTACACATGTAGTGATTGCCCTGCACCGCAGACCGTATGGCGTGTGCTGCTCTCCTGGTCGAGCCTGTGAGAAATGCAGGTTTGAGCAGCAGCACTCCCCTTCCCATGCCAGATCACATCCTCTCTCTTTTGCTGGTGCTAGTTCCCAAGCTGCTGCTTACCTTCGAGTGCACGTGCTTGGTGTTATTTGCTCTCTGACATCCCTCCAGCACCTTCCCCAGGCAGTGATCACAGCACGCTTCAGCACGAAGCGGTTTGCATGGCTGCCCACTCTACTCCAGGGGGGCGGGATGCAGATTCCAAGCCTCAGACTAGCAGAGGAACACATGTGGGATGGGTTCCGGGAAGGTCATAGACTTTGCTTTCCTAAGTGAGCGAGGGGTGGAAAAATCTCTTTTGGAGATGAGTGGCTGTCAGGTACCTTTTTTGAAACATTTTATCAGTGCTAAGATTTTATAATGGTAGCAAATATGTGGTAAGATGTCTTAGGCATGATATAAGTGTCTCCTGCTCCCACCCCCATTTAGAATAACTTTCAGATTTAAAATGTTTAATTGCACTTGACCAGACCTGGTGTATTCAAGACAGGCCTATGTTCTGCTGGCTTAGCACAGAAGCAGGTGCTTACCACCTCTCAAGAGTTAATCTTTTATCAGTAAAACTCCACTGTGCAAATTACTTTCAGAGATAAAAGCAAACATTTTGTAGTGACTTGGTGAGAACAGTAAATATTAACATATGCTATCTCCCTGTCTCTGCAGAAAAGTCTTAAAACATTTATTTAATTTTCCCTGTTCTTTGCAAGGACTCTGTACTTTTATATAGCAACATTTCCCTTAACAAGATCATCAGTGCATTTAGTTTTAAGCATCAAGATATATGATGCAGTTGAAAGTTTGTTATAATTGTGGAAGTAGATTAAATATCTAACAAAGTATTATTTCTTTTGCTTTTGTTGAAAAGCTTTCTCTCTCATCTAAAATTTCTGTAAATTGTAAAGTATGTGTTGTTACATTTACTTTAGATGTCCAATTGCTTATGATTAGCTGACATTTCTTACTTTGTAAGTGAAAACTTGCTATAAATGTGAAATATACACTTCTTCCTTAATTTGAGATTTCTCTTTGGAACCTCTTTTCTTGGAAATATCAACTGCAGGTAGCAATTTATAAGTGCCATTGAACCGTCCCATAAATCCTTGACTTAAATGGTCATAGGTTTTCTCCTCCAAAGTCATCACATAGATTTTTTATGTGATTTTTCTGGTTGATCTAACACCTGGATCACATCAGCTGTTGGATATATCCAAGCATTCATTGTGTATACTCCATGCAAAAAAATTATAAAACATCCCATTTTTACAGATGGTGCCTTGATTTATCTCAGTAAAACACAAGCCTTCAGTTAGTCTTTGAAGTCCTGCAACACAACTTTGTTTTCATTATAAGCCCGGTTCCACCTGAGCTCATGCCATGCAGTGGCACTCAGTTGTCTATTTGCGTGGCAGTTCTTCCTCGGCAGTTCCCACACATAGGGACAGTTACTTCACCCACGGTAATTCCACTGCTTATGCTAAATCTGGAGACCACTTTGCATATTTTACATGATTTTGCCCTGGTAGGAAAGTAGGAGAATAAGAACTTCCCATGTGACTGTATAACCTTCCAGCTTCCTATTCTATCAACTTCTCATTGTGCTCTTCTTGCAGTTGTCTTTACCTAAAGCAGGAATGCATTTGGTTTTTGAACGAGCCACACGCTCTATGCATTACATAAATAACATATGAAAACTTCTTTTCATATTAACTACCAAATTCTATTTTTCTGACAGAGAATGGGTTTCAGTTTTTAACAGCTGCAACAGAAAAAAAGATACCCAGATGGGCCTTTTCATCTTCTGCTTCCCTTGCCACAGACTGCACTTTCCATACTTTATTTGGAAGCAAAGAACAGCAGTTGGCTATGTTCTGTAAACTTGCTAAATTAAAGACGATAAATCCTCATATACAAACTGAAAAGACTGCTGAAATGCGTGTGATTCAACACTGGCTTTTGATGCTAGAGTGAGTCGCGTGTGTTTGAAAATAGACTGCAAATAGACAGCAAACCTACTGGAAAGACAAAATGTATACAGAAACACTTATCTGCATACCTATTTTAAGGCAGCTGAAATAAAATGTTAATGCACTGAGCAGAGCATACTGCTTTAATAAGAGCAGGATACTCTGTAGTTCAGTTCCCAAGGAACTTTTGACAGTTGTCTGTCGTAACCCTGGTGCTTTCAAGACGGTGTGAAAGTTATCTAGACTTTTTTTGCACTACATGCATATACCACAGTTCATTGGAACAGCCTGGGGGACATGGTTCTCTAATTATAGCACAGCTTTTTTTCTGGACCTACTTACAGGTCCAGGACCTACTTACTTCTGGACACACTTACTGGCTTCACCCTTAGCTAGGGTGAGCTGGAACAGCTCTCTGGATTTCATATTTCAGGGCCAAGGTCTGCCTGGCAGTTTTATATGAAAGGGTCGGTGGAAACTAAAGCAGTTCAAGCTTAGATCCGTTGTCCATTCAAAGTGAATTCCTTGTAATCCAAATGAGAAAACAGTACTATTTAGTACAGCTGCACTGCCAAGAGTTTAACATGCCAGTTGAGTGCATTCGCAGGTGGGCTTATCTACAGTCTATGTAGCATATATACGTGCACAAAAGGTGGAAATGCAAGTGTTGTGTTTATGTGGTGCAGAGAATCCAAGACCCAAGGCCCTGTGCTCGCTGAACATCTGTAGTCTCTCTTCCTTGATTTGAGGGAGCTCCAAGCAGGTGGAATTCATCAATGTGTAAAAGGAAGCTAATCTGAATAGGTGCCGTTATTAACATGCATTTGCAGATGCCAGATTAGCTTTAGAAAAACAGGAAGGCTCTGAGCAGAGTGGGAAAAGCATTGTCCAATGCAGAATAAAGTGTCGGTTATTCTGCTCTGGCCGCACGTGCGTTGGTGAAAGGCAGGAGTGGACAAGAGATGCGCAGGAGTGGTGGGTCGTGCGGCAGAGGTGGGCAGCGTGGAGCTGGGGCAAGGACCAGCCGACAGCCCAGCAGCTGCGCTGTGCGGGTCTCAGCAGCTGGTCGGTGTTTTCCAAGCTCATGGGCTCACTCTCACTCTGCGAAAGCCAAAGTGGACACGCACGTCCACCGCTTCTCTGGCAAGGGACTGAAACTGAGCTAACAGAAGGCCTGAGGCAAAGAGGAGACGGGCTTAGCAAGCTGCTATCCACGGAGAGAGGCATTTTTTTAGGGAACTGCTATTTTATAGTGTTGATTTGTTTCCTTCCCTTTTAAACACTGGTTCTGCTTAGGAGAGGGGAGCAAGGAAGCAAAAGGACATGGGGCTGGAGCCAGGCTCTTCCCCAGACACGCTTTGGGGGCTGGTGGGAGCAGCTCGGGCTATGCCCTCCTTCAGATAAACCAGCAGCTCCCTGTCACTCCCTGCAGCCCACCAGTGTGTCCCATCATCCTGCATACGTCAGCTCCTTTGGGGCAATGTCCTGCCCCTTCAGAGGTCAAAACTGGTGTGGTCATCTGTGACTTGCTATATGAAGGTGCAGACCATTGCAGTCAGTAATAGTGAAGGTCCAGAATCACAGAATCATAGAATGGTTAGCGTTGGAAGGGACCTTCAAAGATCACCTAGTCCAAACCTTCCACAAGACCTGGTTGCTCAAAGCCGCATCCAGCCTGGCCTTGAACACTTCCAGGGATGGGGCATCCACAGCTTCGCTGGGCAGCCTGTTCCAGTGTCTCACCACCCTCACAGTAAAGAATTTATTCCTAATATCTAATCTAAATCTATGCTCTTTCAGGTTCAAGCCGTTACCCCTTGTCCTAACACTGCACTCCCTGGTAAAGAGTCCCTCTCCCCCTTTCCTGTAGGCCCCCTTAGGTGCTAGAAGGCTGCTATAAGGTCTCCCTGGAGCCTTCTCTTCTCCAGGCTGAACAACCCCAACTCTCTCAGCCTGTCCTCATAGGAGAGGTGCTCTAGTCCTCTGATCATCTTTGTGACCCTCCTCTGGACTCAGTCCAACATGTCCATGTCCTTCTTAGGTTGGAGGCCCCAGAGCTGGATGCAGTACTCCAGGTGGGGTCTCACGAGAATGGAGTAGAGGGGCAGAATCACCTCCCTCAACCTGCAGCTTTGAACTGTGTTTACTGTCTTTTTAGCAGAGGAAACTACCCCAGTAAAAAGATAGAGTATACTTGCAAATAGAGTGGGGCCACGGCCTCGTGCAGTGAAAGGCTTGGAAATGTGCTATGCACTGCTGGAAAGAGTTCACTCCTGCTTTTGTCTTTAATTGAGGAAAGACATGACATACCAGCGCTGAAAACTCCCTATACTCTGCTAATGCTTTTATAACCTCTTCCTCTTAACCCCAGCACAAGCTCATGCTCACACAAACAAACAAGCGCACACTTCAACGTGTCTTCCACTCTCTTGAGTAAAGCTGCTCATCCGGCTCCTCGGGGAACTTTGATCTCTTTCCCACCACTCCCTCAACATGGAGCAGCCGTTCCCCTGCTCCAGCCGCGGGCTCGCCTGGTGACAGCGTTGTGGTTCTGGGGACATGCAGAGCAGCTGGAGTGCATCGCTGGATCTGGCCTACTGGGAACTGCAGCTTTCGGCTAGTAGAACGTATTAATCACCGCGGTGGAGATGTACACAGATTATCAGCGCTAAAAATCATGGGGAATTGAAGTGGTGGGAGGGATTTAGGGGAAAAGCCACTTATGAATATGGCCTGATTTTTAAGGCATGAGTCACACCATTTATTAAAATAGGCTTTTGTACGTTCTAAAGCCTCCTCAGTTCTATGAAATCAATGTAAAGCTAATATTTCTCTCTCTGCTGTGCACCAGCCTCCTTGCAAAAGAAGAGAAGAAAAGGCTGTTTGAGCCCTGTGCAGATCCCAGGATTTTATGTCAGAATCAGAAGCTGAAAGAAGATTTGCATGGACGTTGCAATTTACTTTTTATGTTTCTGGACAGAAACTGTGAAGCGGCCAGGCATAAAAACCACTAAAGCTGCAACATTAGGTGCTCCCGATTAGAGAAATGCCAAAATAAATAGTCTGATTTTTCTCTTCCTAACAGTAATGTAAATGGAGCATGACCAGCTAAAATCCTTGCTGATGAAGTTTGCAAACTCTATGGACAGATGAGAGTACACAAATAATTGAACTCTATTAATTAAATTGTCATTACCCCAAACGATGTGTGTTTTCATATAACTAATGGTAAAACTAGAAGGCAATACATCTGGGAATTGAGAATAGAGGCTCGGCTCATTGGTGTGAAGCTGTGCAGGGAAAGGAGGATGTACAGGGCACAAATTGTTCCCAGCTTGTGCTTTTCATGCAGTACAGTTGTATTAACTGTTACTCTGAGCCTGAGATGTACAAAAAAGAGGACAGCAAGTAACAGAAGGGGTGTGAGGTTGTAACTGCGAGCATGCAATTCTGATAGCTGGATTTTAGGAAGGATAAAGAAAGTCTGAAGAGGACTCAAGGAGAGCTAAAAAACAAGTCAGGATTTCTGACCAGATCTTCTGTAACTTTCTGATGAAGGTGTGACAAAGTCCAGGGATTAGCAGCTAAAGTTAAACAAATTCAGCCTTGAGTTAAATCTTTATTGCCTGGCAGGGAAAGTAACTGAAGGCTTGAACAACTTGTAAGGGGAAGAGTAAAGCAGTCATTACAGGCTGCTTTAAAGTAAGATTAAACTATAGTTTCATAAGATTAAAAGATAGTTTTTAAATTTTGTGGTCTGTGTTTGTGAGAGATTAGACCAGTGGGTTGTGACTGTACCTCCAAAATTTGACATTGGTCACTATGAATTAATGTTGGTGCCTTTCCCTCCAGGATCAGAAGTTCTCTTCATTCACTTTTGTGATTTTGGAGGTTGCCAGTCACCATATATTTTCATTACTCTCTTTGGAACAGTTTCTTTCTGTTTCATAAGGTGCACATTGTAACAGGAACATGTTGCCACATGAGCACCGGTGAGTTAAATTGGATCAAAAGCCCCATGAAGTCACCCCACCTTGCTCTTTACATCACCCTCATCATGTGCAAATACAGGTCCTGATCCTCGTCAGCCATGGTCTGACAATTTAAGACAAAATGAAATGGGTGCCAGTTTGCTTTTCGATGCTGCATTATGAAAGGCAGTGAAATAATTCAGGAGTAGTTAAGTCAATCCCTATCCGGAGGCAGCAACTTCCATGAGAGGGACAGAGCAGGAGCTTTGTTGGGCACCATGAGTTTATCTGCTGCTGCCTCTGAGTCAACACTCCACATTAGCTCGAGGTAACAACCTCTAAATTACCTTTAAAGAAATCCCTCCCAAGCAAGTCTGTGCAGTCCTCTCAGCATTCTGCAATCAGCTTGGAAAAGTTTTTCACTCCCACTTTTCTCTGCTGATTGCAGCAAAACAGGGACTGTTAGAGCAGCTGAGCTGAGTGAGCATCCGTGCCTGTGCCGGTACCTCTCACCTGGCGTGTACCAAGAGTAATACAACCAAGCTTCTGTGTCTGCTCTGCCTCCGGTATTCACATCACTGTGATTATTTATCAAGGATTAGAGCATGCGTAGCTCCTCCTGGTTAACGCTGTAACTTGGCCACTGCACCTGAGGAGCGCTTCAGAGGCAACCTGCACCCGTGTCTGCCTCCGCCTCCTCAACCTCTTCCTTCTGATCCGTGGTCTGGAAATCCCTTTTTTCCACACCGTTTCAGATACACTCACTCTTAGGCAGAGTCCCAGCATGGCCATTTCATCCCAAATCATGAATATGTCAGAAAGTTGATGATTCAAAAAAAAAAAAAAAAAGCCCCATGGAGCACACCAATAATTTTGGTGACATATTTTATTTGGTGATGGGTGTACAAGGAAGCAGTCTGCTCAAACTGAGGATGCACATTGTTATTCTAACACTCTTGCATGAAATATGAACTATCAGTAGAANAAATATTGCAGAAAGTTAATAATTAAAAAAAAAAAAAAAAAAAAAAGCCCCATGGAGCACACCAATAATTTTGGTGACATATTTTATTTGGTGATGGGTGTACAAGGAAGCAGTCTGCTCAAACTGAGGATGCACATTGTTATTCTAACACTCTTGCATGAAATATGAACTATCAGTAGAATCGAGGAATTAAACTATGAAAATCAAGGAGCACTCCAGATTCTGTACTAATATTACTTGTCATAAACATTCTGGCTACAAACCCTTTGTTGTGTAAATCATATACAAATATTCTACAACATACAATCATTGGTCTTAATCTTTTCTACTTGTATTCATTTATTGTATAAAAATTCACCCTTCTGTGGACAAAAATAGTTACAGCAGGGATGAATTACTTCAATGTAAGACCTAAACTTTGCTATTGTTAATATATAATGTTATGATATTTCAGTCAAAACAAGTATTGTTATTCTAAAATATGTTTAGTATCTTGGCATAAAAAAGTTTATATTATGTAGTTTCACGGTCAAGAATTATTCTAGAATTTCAGAGTGCTTTAGGATGTCTGCAACACGAGCGTGTGTTGATCTCTGACTATCATAATTTCTGAGGACTGTCAGAGCACTTCAGTTAATGACACAAACAGAACAGAATACTTTTACTTGAGAATTGTAGTGCCATAATATTTAACTTGAATCAGAAACCATACTGATATTTCTTGTATTGCAATTGGTTGGCAGCGTAATTCTACCTCCAAGGGAGTATTTGGGGAACCTTCTTTCATTGAAGATTATGAGTCCAAGCAGTGTGATGAATAAGTAGATCTTGTCTTTTTAAGTTTTGGGGAACTCTTTAAGATGTCATAAAAAAAAAAAAAAAAAAGGAAGTTTTCTGTATTTGCATCAGGTTATTCTGATAATGTGGTAGCATATTGCTAGATATTGCTACTTTTACTTATTGTGTCAATGATCCGAAAGTGAGACTGGTAGCTGCAAACACCGACATATTAACTCTGCCTCTGATAGCAAATCCTTTTGTGGATGTGGGTGAATCTCTAAATCTCTCCTCCATTTCTGTTCTTCAAAAACAGTGATCATTAGCAATGTTGTTCAATAGTATCTCATACTATATGTGTCTGAAATGATGAGCACAGCAGCAGTGTGTGCCTGCAATATTTAACACGTCAGAACACAGTAACAAGTTGTTTGCAATGCTAAATTTGACTTAGCAAAGCCATAGTGCTCATGGAGGATGCATATGGCTGATTTGTGGAAACAACAGGTTCGGCACCAAAATGAAGCCGAGTAAAGCCAAGTGGCACTGGCGCTTCCGAAGCTCTTCAACAGACCCAGGCAATCTAGTTAACAGAGGTCTTCTCTGTAGACGGTACTTGAAACATTGCAGTTTGGTTGACTGGCATGACCTTTCTGCTTTATTCATGAAAAAAGGTAGAGTTTCAAAACTGCCTTTTTTCGAAACTAAGAAATGCCCTACAGCCTACGCTGTGCTGCAGGACTCTGGAGCAGACAGTCTGTGTGGCAGCTTGCGCACAAGCATGTGCAGTTCAGAAAGCTCTTGTGTCCTGATTATTCATTGCATCCCAAAGGCAAAAGTCCATTTGTACAGTGTCCTCTCTCTGCCAGTGGCCCAGGCAGGCAAGAGACATGCTTCTTTGCAAGATGGACTTATGGTCTGACCCCATATGGCAGTTTCTGTATCCATATGGAGGGCTGTGCCCTGAGGACCACGGCTACGACCAGCCTTTTCTTTATTGTCTAGATCACGATAACTTACTTGACATCCCTGCCATGAGTATTCTTTCTGAGACCACCAGCTGCAGCAGAAGCTGGCTGGGCTTTTTCCTCTTTGAGGCAATTCCTTCAGCTCACACGCACCAAACGACATACTGGAAGTTAATGTCTAAATACAGCCTTTTTTGCAGAGCTACCATGTATGTGCGCTACTTCTGTGGACCTCATGGTGAGCAATTGGGAACACATGGAGGTATTAAAAAGGGATGAGAGCAAGAAAGAGTGTGTTGGGGATGAGGACAAAAGGAAAGCAGGCCAGCAGGACGCCAGACTCTGGATCTGGTGTAGCACCTCAGGCTCTGCTGCTTTTGGACCCCACGTGCTGGGCAGGGCTGAGACCGAGGCAAAAGTCTGGTGGCTGCAGTACAAGGCTGAGGCCAAATTACTGAGTCACGTACTCCAGGACTTGGCTGATGTCTGAGAGCATACCTACCTTGTTGTTTACACTTTACATATAAATATGTATAACCCACCAGCTCTTATGATTCAGTATTGGAAAAAATGCAATTTATAAACTAGCTAAATCCAGAATCTAGATCCTTCATGGAAAAGGTCAGCTGTGGGAAATCATTTCTGTGGAACGTGATCACAGGAGCTAGGTGAAGATGTAGAAAATGCAGCCAAAACATCTACTGCAGCTATTTAAGATGCTGCAATACTAATGCAAGGAGTGCTCCAGAGGGCTTTCCTGTGATCCAGCCCTGAAGGAGTTGGAGCACTTTCAGGACCTGGCACAAAACTCCGTCCAACTGCTGCATTTTTCATCGCTATGAAGATGCAGCAGCTGTGGCAGCGAACACGCAGACGTTACAGCGATGCTGCAGCCTGCGGGTAGGCGCGGTGCTCTTGCTCTGACACGAGCAACCTGGGATTTGCTCTCAGTGTCAAGACAGGTTGTAATTAAGGCTTCTGTTCATTATGTAAGAAATGATTTTTGGCTGGGTGCCTGTTCCCAAACCTTGTGTATCCGCGTGAAGGGGAGGAAGTGGCCTGCAGGAAATGTCTGGGACACGGTGTCTGTGGTGAACAAGACAAGGGAAATACACAGGTCTTGATTCTTTGCTGCCCTGTAGCTCTGAACCAGGTATTTGGTCAGAGCCCCCAGGGGCTGCCCTAGACCAACGAATTTACAAAAAACTTGATGTAAGGAGCTAAGTCTAGTCTGTAGCGATCAGCAGCACCAAACGGCATACAGAGGGAGCATGCGTGGAGATGGACCATTATGTCACGGGAAGATTAAGTACTTCCATTTCCACTAGACAAAAAGGAGTGCTTGTCGTTAATCAAGGTAGTGTAAAAGATTCCTCTCAGCAGTGGCCAGTTTGTTATCAACGCTATAAAAGCATGTATACTGAGGCTACCCACGTGAAGCTGACCACCTTCCTCCTTTTTCTGAGGCTGCAGGAGGGAAGAGGAGAGCTCCGAGTGTTGCTTCCTTACAGCGAGGCATGTAGTGCGCACATTGCAGATAGGTATCCTCCGATTCCAGTCCTACCAGCCATAGATTTTCTATCCGTTTCTTTTCTCAGTGTCCAACAAGCACCATTTTATGGACAGCAACTTGCTCTACCAGTGCAGAATGAATTTCCGCCGACGGCGGCGATTAATGGAGCTCCTCACTGAGAAATCTCGCTTGATGCCAGAAAGCCATGACAGCCCATTTTGCCTGCGCAAGCAGAACCACGACAACAGAAAACACACCAGTTTTCTCTCAGGTGACTCATCAGCTATACTGCTGTCTATAGGGTGACTGCATGGCATGTTAAACAATCCTTTTTGAGTGAGGGGTTTCAGTGTTCACCTGCAAAAAAGCAGAGCAGGGTATCATGTGTCCCTGTTCACAGGAATTGTCCATTCACTCAATTTACCGAATCTTTACTCCCTGTGATGTTTTGCGCCTGTATCAATAGCATGTCAGATGCTGATCAAACATCAGTGTGCATGAACAAACAGAACTGGTTAAAATCCCTCCAAGCCCAAAGTAATTAGTTGTATATTCTATGTGGAGTTTTTGAGAAGAGTAAAAGTGAGGGGAAGGGGTCATGCAGCATTTGCTGTACAGCAATATCTAGCAAGAACCGAAAGAATAAATGGGAAGTAGAAGGAAAAATGGAAGAAATTATTTCCCTATATTGAAAGGCCTCCCAGAAGATACTGCAATGGGAGCAGTTCAGCCATCATGTTAGCTACAGTATACATGAGTATATCATACTCATGCACTGACTCTTCTAACTATGTAAAACACAGTATTTTCAACGAAAGTGTGGCTTATAGCTATTGTTTTAAAGAAACCAGGGAAATGGGTTTAATAATTGATACCAGTTCCCTTTCTCTCTGTATTTTCTCTCTGTTTGTAGTGAGTCCCACCAAGGAGATAAAGATCGTGTCTGCCGTACGGAGGAGCAGCATGAGTAGCTGTGGCAGCAGCGGGTACTTCAGCAGCAGCCCAACGCTCAGCAGCAGCCCCCCCGTGCTCTGCAACCCCAAGTCTGGTGAGCACCAGCATCAATTATGATGCACAGGGGCCAGGGCGCAGACATCTGGCTGGGGAGAAGGCGACGTGAAGAATGGCTAGCATCATGTCTAAGTTTATCTTTTCAAGGATATATTAAAAATTCACAGCATCACAGGTTTTGTAGGCCAGAGGGGACTATTACCATCCTCCAGCCTGAAGTCCTGCTGAACACAAGCCAGGTGTCTGCCTCCAATAATCTCTGCATCAAGCCCATAATTGTGGTTTGAGCTGCAGTTTATCTCGTAGGAGGACATGCAGTCAGAGACCCAGATTTGCCTCTTCATTGCCAAGCTCTGAACCAATTCAAATCTCCTCCTAGAGACATTCCTTTAGTACAAGTCAGAGGAGAGTTTAACTATGCAGTGGCCACTTGAGTTGCTATGAAATAACACAACTCAGAAAACAGCAGCCTCTAAAAAAAGAGGCAGCATTGTTTCGGCCTGTCTGGGACTATTTCAACATTTTTGTTTGTTTAGGTCTTACACCGGTCTGTTTAGGAAGGTAAAAGTAGTGTTGAAGCTTGTTTTCCTTTTGAAAGGACTTCCTATCCCACGCCGGAAGGTTAAACACACCCATTCTTCCACAGTTCACTTAAAAGTGTTTCTTAGTGTACATCTGGGAAGGGAAAAAGAGCCCAGGATAGATATTGTTTCAGCCCCTTCATTTTCCTCAGAAACAGCCCTGAATTTCAAAGCAGAGTCCCTGCTGACTTGCGTGCTCCTTATTATTTCAAATTTGCCGGGTCTCTGCCGACAGTGTGGGGAGCATTGTGCAACGGGGGAAGGCCTCAGTGGCTATGTGGAAGCTTTGCTTTCGAAGAGCTGCTGGCATTTGAAATGATTACTAGAGAGTGCCTCAAGCACTGCATGAATCCTGTTCAAAGCATTGACAATTTACTCTGGAGGTGAGTGCGCTAAAGTGCATTTCGTTCCTGCTGTGCAGAGTGGCCATCAGAAAGAAAGGCATAGTTATGGGGACGTTTTCTTTCTTTCTTTCTCCTTTTAGCGCATTTCCTTCCCCCTCCTTAGGCTCTGCGAGGCAGAGGCAGTATGAGGCTCTAAATTAAGCTAATTTGAAGGACTCGGCATGATTGCAGAAGCCGTAACCCCTTACACCAGACCCGCTGTCCAGCGTGGGGGAATGGTCTCAGTGCTGGTGCTCATGGCATCCTTGGAGTACGCTGCTGTTGGGCGTTCGGCACCACCTTCCAGTGTGTTTACCCTGGTATGCAATGGCTTTGCTCCTATATGAAGAGAGCCACAGTATCACGTTTTGGCAGAATAGCTCTCAGGTATACTTCCCAGCAACGCTCCGATAGATATTGTCTGGTAAGCTCTTTGGCCCCAGTACTGGAAAATTTTCTGGGACAGATAAAACAGCATTCATGCACTGTCCACAAATGTGTGTGTTATCTGAAGTATGCTGACTATTCCATTCATTTATGGTTCTGATTATATACAAAGTGTCAACCCATGAGTACTGAGAACAAGTTTATTTTAATGCAGCTGATTACACAACACTGGAAGAAAAAGGATAGGCTGATGTTGCCCTTGCATAAATTCTTTATCTTTTTAAAGAAACTCTCCTTTAGGACTGTTTTTCAAACTCTAAATAGCTTTAGCAGACTTATATTTGAAAGAAGATGGCAACAGACTTATAAACAGACTTATTTTTAAGAATTATACAATTATCGGCAATGTAGGGTAATTTCTCCTGTAGCACAAGTACAGATCCACATGTCATCTTGCTTAGGTTAACATAAGGCTGTCAGATGTAAATGTTATGGAGGAATTCTTAATCCTCTGCTGGACTATAAAGTGAGTTTTTTCACAAATAGTTTCCTGCTATCCAGACCCAGAGCATGTCGCTGAACTGCGTGCTAATAAACACAAGGCAGAGGTATATTTATTATCAGATGAGTTCTCTTGCAGGCAAACGCTTAAAAAAATCCAGGTCATGACTTGACCAGTCATGTAGAAAAACAACCATCAAACAAAAAGAATTTCTGGAGGTATAATGAGGGGAGGCATGCATGGAAGTCCTGCGTGGGTGGTTTACCTGATTCTGACTTGTCAAATGAGCATAATCAGTCAGGTTTTTTATGTTGACCAGGCATGCTCTGCAAAGTGTGACACTGGGTAAATGACAGTTTGTCAAAATCCATGGGAAAGGAAAAAAATACATATTGGTTTGTATGATAGAATTCTCCCTGCTCCCATGAATGTCATTAAGAAACTCGTGAATTTGTTCGGATACCATCTGTGGGAAATTTTATCTCCCACCTGTGACTGAAAAGGCAGACATCATCAAAATTATTTATCACTAAAAGAAAAGCAGCCGCAATTTTAGAGGTGAAGCAGGCAAATATGGTGAAAAGCATATATCTTCCCATTGTCCTCCATCTTGTGAAGCATTTATAGACAGATGAAAACTGGTATGCAGAATGCTATCGATTTGATTTGGCAGAAGTTTACATTTACTTTGTTCAGGGTAAAATGATCCCATTACCTAGCAAGGCAGTGGGGAATCACCTGCAGAAACTCACTGGTATTTCCTTTCATGTAAAATCCCAGCCAGCTATAGATTACCTAGGCTGTTCCTGGATAAGATGGAGTTAGATGTCTGTGCCTACAATTGCAGAAATCTCTTTGTTGCAATAATTCCTGACTCAAGCAGAATTTTCTTCTTACTTAATTTTGTGATTCAAACCCGACTGGGATGAAATAGCAGAGGGCACCCAACATGCACAGAGCGAGCCAGGAGGAAAAGCTGCTCCATGCCAGGAAGGTCGGTCACTTGTTTCAACACTGGACACGGGAACAGCCATTCCTGATGTTTGTGATTGATAGTGTATAGTGGATCTTAATTGCAGACAACAAAGTCTGTTGGCTCAACGCCCTGATTTTCCAAAGATCTCGTCATTTGTACTCAGAGTTATTCTGCAGTCTTTTCCTTGGCTCTTTTACTACTTTCGAGCAAGTCTGCAAGAACTGAAAGAAAAAAGGTGTTGTATCCCAACGGTGTATCTTATTTATTAGGAAAAACTCTAGAGGAACGCTTATATTTAATATTCATTTATGTACCTCCACAGTATTAAAGAGACCCGTGACTGCTGATGAGCTCTTGATGCCTGGAGCACCATACGTAAGAAAAACTTTTACGGTATGTCTCCAGTATTTTTCTTTATTTTCTGCATGTTGTATGCATAAGGTAATCCAAACAGACATTTTCTGATGGGATAATTAGAGCTTATTTGCATTTGCTAAGGTTTGTACTTCAAAATCCCAAACTCTGTTATCAGTACTTCCACACACTTCAGGTCTGATTCTGCGCTTGTTTATCCTGTCTTTATGCCAATGTAGTACTGCTGCCTTAAATGGAGTCTAAAATTACATAAAGCCAGTAACATTTGTATTATACAAACTCATCTAGACTTGGTGCTCCTGGTAATACTTGCACTGCAGGAGTGGATTATCTACTCAAATCGAAGTTTTCTACTTAGGTCTTTCTAGACAGAAATTTTGATTCATATTCACTATTAGAGAAAGACTTTCTGTAAAGACATTTTTGAACCTAGTCATTGGGACCATTGCTTTTTACAGCCTCCTAGTTCAATAAAAAAAGTTCATTAAAAGCAAGGTGAGTCATTTGGATGGAGCCTTTGCCATGAATGATATAGCAGCCTGTACACAACATCCTTTACTATGTGTTGGAAGTATAGAGATGTTGAAACTATGTCTTGAACCATATAGGTGTTACCCCCTTGAATTTCACTGAGGTGCCTGAAGGTGATCATGTCCTCCTTTTCTCTTTGCAGATTGTTGGCGACGCGGTGGGCTGGGGCTTTGTGGTGCGGGGGAGCAAGCCCTGCCACATCCAGGCTGTGGACCCCAGCGGGCCAGCAGCTGCAGCTGGGATGAAGGTGGGTTTTCAAAATGGGACAATTTACCAGGGGTAATTGTGCTGCTCAGTGAAGGTCTTGGGCTGCCCGTACTTGGAGAGGGAGACGACCTTTTGTTTCCAGGGTTGAAGATCATTGTCTCAGGTATTTGTGCACAGTGAGTACTGCTGCCTTTCACCCCCCTCCTGTTTCTTTTCTTCTGTCCTTGAGGTTCTTCAAGTCCCTTTTTCACATGGAACTCATTTATCCTTTTCAAGTTGCTTTCTTGATATTTTCCCTTTTTTTGGTATTCTTTTTTAGTTGGTTGGTTGGTTGGTTTTGGTGATTGGTTTTTTTGAGGGTTTTGGGGTGGGTTTTTTTGTTATTTTCACCTTTTTGCAGCTCTGGACAATGTTATATTGGAGCAGGTCCAGAGGGCCACGAAGATGATCAGAGGGTTAGAGCACCTCTCCTATGAAGACAGGTTGATAGTGCTGGCGTTGTTCAGCCTGGAGAAGAGAAGGCTCCGGGGAGACCTTATAGTGGTGTTCCAGTGTCTGAAGGGGGCCTACAAGAAAGCTGGAGAGGGACTTTTTACAAGGGCGTGTAGTGATAGGATGAGGGGTAATGGCTTCAGACTGGAAGAGGATAGATTAGAATAGGTATTAGGAAGAAATTTTTCACTCTGCGAGGGGTGAGGCACTGGAACAGGTTGCCCAGAGAAGTTGTGGATGCCCCATCCCTGGAAGTGTTCAAGGCCAAGTTGGATGGGGCTTTGACCAACCTGGTCTAGGGGGAGGTGTCCCTTCCCATGGCAGGAGGTTTGGAACTAGGTGATCTTTAAGGTCCTTTCCAATCTAAACCATTCTATGATTCTATGGTTTTAGCTTCTCTCCTCTTGACTTTGCAATTTACGTGGTTGTTGGTATGCAGCTTCTGGACTTTGCCTATACAGAAGTCATAGAAGTCATAGAATTGTTTAGGTTGGAAAAGACCTTTAAAATCATTGAGTCCAACCGTTAACTTTGCACTGCCAAGTCCACCAAAGAGGACTTGGAAGGACAATAGGAAGAAGCCAAGTCAGAGACATACCTATTCAAAGTGAAGCTAGCATAACCCATTGTTCACTGTAAAGCAGTTAAGATTCAAGACATTTTGGAAAGAGTAATGTGTGATACTTTTATATTTTAAATGCTTTCATACATGATTTAAGAATAAATAAATACAAATTCCATGTGAAGGGTTTTGTACTGCTAATGCAAAGCCCATTGACTTACCTGCAGGTTTGTATCACATCCTGCATATATCTGTGAATTACTCACTCTCTTGTACAGCAGGAAAAATAAAAGCAAAGCATTATGCCAAGTACAGATAAAGCAAGAAAGGGAAACTAACTGCTACACCTACTCCAGTGTCCAGGCTGGGCCAGACATAAAGATTAAATGATCAGCTGATGTCATGTTTTATTGTATGGTGACAACACAGATGAAGGTTTCAGACGTATTCCACATGCAGCCCAGTTTGCCACGAATTTTGTCCTGCCTTCCAATTTATCTCCCTTTCCCCTCACACTCACCCCAGCTGTCTCTCGCCCGTATATTCACACCCACCAAGTGCTGTCACGACTCCAGAGATGAGCATCCTGCCCGTCGCACGATGCCAGACCTGCCACGGCACCCTCCTTAGCAAATGCACTACAGGAGTTTCTTCTCTCTGGCTTCTGAGGGTTTTTTTCATTACACTTGTAAAATGTACTGTCTTTGAAGCATTTATTTTTTCAGAGTACGGGCAGGCAAACCCCTGGGAGGGGGAAGGGCAGCTGCAGAGCCTGTTGGTGCAGGCAGCACCCTGACACATCTTGCTGGCAAACGGCTTGATTCCAGAGGGAGCTGGAGCTTTTAATATGTTTTATACAATACCTAAATATAACATATAGTTACAATTTTCATATGAAGAGTATCATTTTTGAAAAGTAATCCTGCCTAAAATTTAAAAAACTTAAATTTAAACATAATGAATTTATTGATGTGTATGATCTAGATCCTGAACCTGGGGGTTTACAGCATCTTTTATTCTCTAACAGCTAGCAATAAAGTAGACCTATTCCGAAACCTGACTTATAAAAATAACACTGTGGTATCATATGTATAATCTCTGAGATTTCACTTCTGAACGCAGCAGCTTAGAGCTGAATGTAGTGGGCCATTGGTTTGTCCTCATGTCTTCAATTCGTGCTCTCCATGTGCTCACATACTCTGATGGAATACAGGGGTTTACCTGAACCATTCAAGACATAAGAATGTAAAATAGTCCGTTGTCCTGAGGGAAGCAAACAATATTTTAGACAGTGAAACTGGGATCAATTGTCTTGAATTTGCACAAAGGAGAGATCTGATTATTTGCAAAGGTGCTATCTTTATATGAAATCACTTTTCAGAGCAGAGTTGCACATAAAACATTATGGCCGTATATTAGTAGAGGCACCGTTTAGACACCAAAATTGGTGCTCCATTTTCAGAAACACTGAACACCTTTAGCCCCTGGTGAAGAAATGCAAGTTTTCTTTAAAAATAAGTGGTTTTGTTGAGGTGTTCCCATGGCAATAGGTATGTAAATTATAGTGCAGTATTTGAAATTTTAAAAAATCCACGGCACTTAATCCATCTGTTTACAGAACTCTTCAATCTGGCAAATCTAAAGGAAATCGCATGACAGGCTTTAGCTGACAGCTCCTTGAAAATAAACCTTCCCCTGTGTGGAAGCTGCAGGAGGGGCACTTTGAAAACAGACTATTGGGCACAGTAACTTCTGGTGGGCTGGTGCAAGAGGCTTTTGTCTGCCAGTGTTGCTCTGAGCACTCCACCAAAGAAGCGCTAACAAGGAAAGTTGGCTATGATGAAAAGGGCAAGAATTTGAAGAAGAGCCAAGACTTGGCGTTGCAGTTTGTCGAAAAGTTCTTGGCAGTAGCAGCAGGGTTTTTCCTCCTAAGGAGATGTATCCAGTGTAATTGTTTTTGGAAATGTCTTTGTAAAGCTTGTGATTTTGCACTTATCTCTTGGAGAGCACGATATTCTTGTCTTTGCTTTATGCTGGACAAACTGTTGAGAGAGGACTGCTGCCTACAATCTCATTGTAGGACCTCACTTGGTGCACTTAAAACTCTACCATGTATTACATGAAGCAGTAAACATTATCGGCTCAATGTACCTGAAGGACTTCGGTGTCTTGCTTTCAGTCTGACCTTGGCTGGGTTCCTGGCCTGCTCCAAAGCACTGTGAATTGGGAATCCTGGTAGAAATCTCAATGAGCTTGGGACGGAGCTCTGACCACACACAGCAGCTGTGTGGTGGGCACAGCGCTGGGCAGCTGGGATGCTCAGGTCTCTGTCGCACACGCACACCTCTGCGTGGCAGCACTTCCCATCTCACTATACGTGGCATCCTCTTCTGGGGGAATTTTCAGACAATTTAATTCTGAGAAAATCCGTACTAGCATGGTCTGCTGAAGAGGTGTGAGAGGGTGTGATTGTTTTGGCTTTAAGTCTTGATACCTCTTCTGGGGCTGGTAAATAGGATTACCATTTACAATCCAAGGTTTCAAGTATGAAGCTGAGCAAATAATTTAATAAATATCTTGTCAATTAGCTTTATTGAAGTATTTGTAGACCTGGTTTGTTGAAGTGCGGTTGCCTGTGACAGCATTGCGAAGAGCGTGGTTGCTGTAAGCGCATTAACAAGTGGGACCTGGAGGCGACATGGGGCTATGAAAGGAGTCAGTGTTGAGAGGCGTACTTCGAAGTTATTTGCAGCTCTGTTTTGCTGTCTGCTGTCGTCAGCAGGGGAAGACAGGAACAGCATGATTTTGAAGTTCCCAGGTTGCTCTAATATTCAGTATTGACTGCCTGCAAAATTCAGGTCTCTGCAGATGACTGCTAAATATTGCCAGTTGCTGCTAGGAAAACTCCTTTCCCCCTTTTTTCAGTGTTTTGTTCTGTAAATTATTTTCTGTTTTTGAGGTACAAGTATTCTTTGAAAAGTTACACAACTTGACTTCAAACTAGTGACTTAAATTTTGCATTGCACGTTGTTATTTAGTGTGACATCACTGCAACAGAGTGTGACGGAACGAACAGACCTAGTTTAGTGTAAGTCTTGTGGAAGAGACAAATTAATCGCTCCTTTTTGCTGATTATCTGTTCTTCCCTTTGGCTGGAGAAATTAGCGCCCAGCTCTAACCTTTGCAGAATGCTAAAGAGTATCCTTAAACTGGTTATGAGCAAATTAGTATTTATAGCTGTTACACCTAAGGTCTTTGTAGCATACAAATTGCTGACAGCCACTCAAGCTTTTCTACCCTATTCTAGTTCTTCTTCATTTCAGTTAGTATCAGGGCGTTTGGGGGACGACTTATGGTCATTGGTACCAACCCCGTCTGTTTTGAGCTCTGCTTGGGGATTAGGGTATACAGCCAGGATCATTTCAGCATGGTTCTGCTCTCCTTCTGATCTTTAAAAGCTGGCACAGGGAGGAGGTCAGCCTCATAAATTTTCTGCCTGTGCCATCATCTTCTGCATTCACAAATGATTATTTCAGGTGCGGGTTCTCAAATGATTTCACTAGCAGAATAAGAGCCAAATCTCAAGTGTAATTGAGTAGCCACTGTTTCGTGGAGCAGATTGCTGTCAAGTCCACCGAGGCAATCAAGCCCAGTCTCACTGCAATCAAAGGAACATAAGTACTATCTGATTATTCCACAGAGTCCAAATACTGCCACAGTCACAAAAGATTACAGGCTTTTAACATAAAGGACTAAAAACTATGCATTATAAGGTGCCAAGTGGGGGAAAAAGCAACCGAAAAGCATGTGATGTCAGAGGAACCACCAATGCCTTCAATTCCTGCAATAGGAAGAAATTTGAACTGTGAGATTCTCGGGAGGCCCCATGCTGCAGAGAAACGCAAAACCCACTCCATGGTCCGTGCCAGTCTGACCTCAAAACTGGGGGTTGTTTAACTGCTTGACAAGCAAGATAAACCAGTCTAAAAATCCTAAAAAAATAATTATTCCCCCAGGAAAAAAATATCCGCATTATGGCTGTGGCCAGTCTCCAGTGTATTACAGGATAGTGGGAAAAGTAAAGACGCTCGGACATCGTAAGTGAGAAACTTCTTCATAACTCCTAAAGGCAGCCTAGCGGGAGCTTGAAGACTGGGATTTATAGTATATAAAGAAGGCACAACAAACATGCCTCCATTTAACCCCCTCCCTGAAGCTTAGTAAGGAAAGGGAAGATGCCTCAGTGTTTGGTGCTGGGACCCTAACCCTTTAAAGCACTGGCGAGATGCTTCAGTCCTAATTGAAGGTATCTGAAGGGTACTTTCACTGTCTCATGCGACTGAGCTTTAAATGAGAAGATGAAGTAGGTTTGGATAAATATTTATACTGTGCACTAGCATATGGTGTTGTTGAAGCAGATGCAATTCAGTCTTAGAATTCTTATCTTATACCAACATGTTACTGATTGTAGAAAAGCATAAATTACATGAGTTGCCATCTGTTTTCAATTACAGCATGAAAACACTGAGGCAGGTTGGTATTTTCCTTTAGCTGTATTATCAGCTCGCTGCTGAATTTGGTAATTACATTAGAGTGAATTCAGAAGAAATGTATTTGGTAATGTGAACACAAAAAAAGTTGCTGACAAACCGCTTTCATAGCTTGTCCATAAATAGAGAAGCAGCAGAGCTAAATGCACATAGCACTGCGTGCAGTGAATGCCACTACTGTAGGGCTTGAATATAAATATATATAAGTTTCAAACATGTCTCCGTGAGTGCCTCATTTTCTGATAGTATTTAACTATAACATAAAAGTCCATTCTCCCCCATAGAAATGTGGAAGCTGTAGTCAAGCACATATGACTTTAGAGAAATCTAATTTCAACAAATCAGATTTGATATTTTACCGTAAAATCAACTCCGGTTTTGCAAAACCAAAGAAAATTCAAACAAGTTGTAGTTCCGTCTTTCACTTTATGCAGCTGTAACCAGAACCTCAGATTTTATGTGCTACTATCCATCACAGAGATTGGAGAGAGTGAGGTGAGGAGGGTAGCCATTAGCCTTGAGCATCTTGTAAGTCGTGCTCAAGAAGAGTGGTTATCACATTAGAATGTGTTAAGAGCATAGCGAAAACATAATGGTCAACAGTATGGATGCTTCTGTTTTTTTAAAAAATTTGATCTTTAGTAGAAATCTTTCTAAAAGACTAAAAAAAATTAGTAAAGCAGCTGTGTTACTCAGTAGCATGATGATTCAACAGGAGTTGGAAGAGATCAAATATTTGTGAATGTGAAAATACTCAACTCTGTCATCGACACAAAAAAAATGGATTAGTGGTTGGTTGTCCTTGACAACTGTTTAACAGCACGTCTAGCAGTCACCGTACTTTCCTGATTGATGCATGAATCTGAGCCTGGATGTTCCCACCCTGTGCCTGCCTTCTCTTTTTGGTCTGTGGTCCTCATTTGCTCAAGGAGTTTGCTGGTGAGCTGTGGTGATGCCTCTGTAAGTGTCCCAAAGTTTCCATTTCCAGTGGGTGTGTTTAACTAACCTCTATTGAGTAGTTCACAATTTTTTTAGAGTGAGTCCTGTTACCACTTTTCAATAGGTTGGACCTACCCTAAAACTGTGTTACTCTAACTATATTGGGATTATTGTCATCAAAATTATCATAGTAATATAGTTTTATGAGTACTGGGCAGCAAACTGCATTGCACCCATCTCCTCTTGTCTGAGAGTTTTGTGAATTCAGCCCTCTCACCAAACTGGGGGCTTTTCTTACTGAAGGAAAACGTGATTTTGGGAGCTGCATTGTGTGTCGCTGCCAGAACTTTGTCTGGTTGCCAAAAGGAGACAAGTTTTGGCAAATGTCTCCTTTGCTTTCATTACAGAATACTGCAAGTGCAACAACAGAGTCCTTAAGGCCTTGATCATCCTTTGCATTAGCACAGTGTCTTTAGGTTGACTGAAATCATTAATCGTTTTCCCAGCATTCCCCCTTTCCCCTTGTCATTGGGAATCCCAGTGCAGCATTGGATGAGCTGCTAATCAGTCTCTCTTCTGCCCCTTCGCTGCACCAGCTACTCAGTGTGTTTTCTCCCTCTCCTGTGGTGGAAGCCCTATCATTGCTGGACCTCTCTGAGTGGCAGGAGACTGTCTTAGAGACACTGTACCACTGGCCTGTGCGTTGCACCTGCCCCATGGTAGCCACATGGGAGACACAGTTGGCCTGGATGCTCTTCTTTACCCTGTCACAAACCCTCTGTGCAACTACATTGACCATTTTGCTACCAGAATACATAGATATCCTTGTAAAGTACTGTGGGATTCGATGGATGGAAAATGCCAAGTCTGACATAATTAAAAAGTCTGATTAATAGATCCATTTCGGTACCAGTACAAATGAAAAAACCTCCAGGTTTGCTGAAGTTTGCTTGTGTCTCCCGGGGCTGTGGTTCACAGCATACGGTCTAGGTTTCCCAGTCTCAGATCAACATGTAGATCCAAATTTACAGACTGGATCTACCGACTCCCATGCAGTAATGTTACATGAGCACAGGCTCCACTGAGTTTCAAACTTCAGTTTGTACAACCGTCCTCTTTCTAAGCCATCCTCCTCCCCTTCCTGATGAGAAATTTGTGTTTGTATTAACTCCAAATATTTCATTTGTGATGTACCACCCTGCCATCCCTGCCCAGGTTGTTACTGTTGTGGGCGTAGAGACTTTCTATTTCCAATGCTACCGTATTCCAGTCTCTGCTAATCTTTACCAAAATTGTCCTGTTTTTCTCTGTTTTCCACTAATAAATCATTAGGCTCCAAGTATGACATTCTGGGTTTTTTAAAGCCATGATAAAGCTCCTGGCGTCTTCAGACATGTAAGAATTTCATCCTATATTCCTACTTTTTTTGGTGGAGCTCCATTTTTCTGCTTGTTTCCTTGGTTTGCCTTGCCTCTTTCCGCACAGAGTTGTTTAAGGATCAGTTTGTTTTGAAGACATCTCTTCCAAGGTCTCAGTTGGATGGTTAAGTGAACTCCACCGTTGTGCAGATGCTTCTGAGTGCACAGTCACTGCCAAGTAGATGGGGTGCGGGACTGTCCTGGTTTGAGGTAAAATATGACCAATTTTGTTCAGTAACTTTACTTTTTAGCTAAGCCTCTTCTAACTACTGAAATGAACAGCATGTTGTGCAGAAAACTGTTCACTCTCAGAGTGATAAGATCCATGTTTATAGTTGATGCCAAGGAATGGGATGCAGAGAGGCTCCTGCTTATCCTTACTGCTGTAACACCCAAGGGCAGCCAACTTTGTTATTTGCCCCATTGGAGGGTGGGAAGCGGAAAAGTGTAGAGGGGTCACAGCTGCGGGGAGGAGCGGACAGGACAGGTGACCCAAAACTGACCAACAAGGTATTCCATCCCATCTGCCTCATGCTCAGTATAAAAGCTGAGGGATCAAAGGGGCAGCCCCATTTTCTTCAATGGCCGGTGTCTGAGGAGGACTCTGTTCATCTGCCTTTGATCCTGATCCTGAATCCAGATCTGGAATCCAGTTCCCATCCGTCACTGAGTCCACTCTGGGACTTCCCCAGTGCCTGCTGGTGATGTGATCGTCATCCTGGGAGCTTGATACGGTTTTGTATATATTTCATTATTTTCTTTTTATTTTATTATTAATATTTCATTAAAGTAGTTTAGTTCCTTCTAAACTCCTAAGTCTCTCTCTCTCTCCTGCCTCTCTTTGAAGGCAGGTAGGGGAGAGTATCTGTTGTTCCGCCTGGGTGGCTAGTCTGGCCTAAACTATGACAGGGGCTGCACTTGCTTCAACGGACTTCTGTTCTTCAGAGTCGGTGAGCCTAAAATCACCTAAAAAAAATCAGTCAGCATTATATTGGACTAGAGACTAGGTGTTTGCTGTGGCTAGCAGGGACTGTTGTATGATAAAGAAATCAAAACTCTGTGTCTGAAAAGTCGCCCCCCTGAAGTATAGAAAATATGGGACAGATGCCCTCCCATGCAGACGGGCAGCGCAGTGCTCAGACGTCACTCCTGCAGGATGTAAACCGCAAACAACGCACACAAAAGAAACCAGAGAAAAATTATTTTTCTGATTTTCAACGCTGTTTTGAGCAACAGGACCCATGTTAGTCACTATGGAGAAAGGAATTAAGGCAGTGGGAATTCCTATGTAAAATATAAAAGGAGTTGCTTTAGCTTTTTGAGTATTAATTACACCTTTAACAGTGAATTTCCTTTTCCCCCCCCTAAACTTACAGGACACAGGTTTAGCAAGGTTTTACTTGCTTATCTCAGACCTGAATTTTGGCCTGCAGAACAGTATTAGATTTCCAATAACTCTGTGTGATTTTTTTCCAAAGACTCTTTTAACAGAGAGAGAGTTTTACTGAACAATAAAATTACTTTTTTCTTTACAACTGAAACCTTATGCAAATACAGAAAGTTTCATAATACCCCAGAGCTCTTTCTTCTGCATTCACAGCAGTATAGCTGACATTAGAATTGAACTTGTTTCTAGACTGGTCACCTAAATGCTGTTGGGCAACAAGTGACCTACTGTAGTTGTGTCTGTACATTGGCTCCTTCTCACCAATAGCAAATACAATTCAGAAAAAAAATTGTCTGCAGGTTTGTAATTGGAGGTCAGTGGATTTTTTAAATGTAGTCCCATTATTTTAGTAAAAAGTAGGTTTAAAAATTTAAGTAAGTGGTGTTGTATGGCGGGATAACCCAGATATCTGAACACGCTGCATTTATGAAAGTGCTTTCTTGATTGTTTCTGAAGACTTACAGCTGTAGCTGTTCAGAAGGAGAGAAAGCAGTCTTGGTTTCAGCTGCACTGTAAAACAGGGCTGTGCTTGTGTTTTGACACAGCTTCCAAATTCCAGCGTGGTCTATAGCCCATTGAACGCCGAGATTTAGTGCCAGTCAGAACAGCTGAGATCTCACCCTAGCTCGAGCTTTCTTTGGCTGTTGCAGGTCACTCTTAGGTAGACCAGGCTCTCTAAAGAGAGGATTGTCAGCTGAAAAACTTGTCCCACTGCTGGATTGCTGCGGAATGGCTGAAACATTAAAAAGAATATCCTAAGTGTCTACAAAAGAGACATAAAATTAGAGGCTGGTACAGCAAAATGCTGGCATTTTGAACTGCTTTTGCTCTCAATTGAGGATGAAAAGCATTTGTATTATTAGGTTTAGTTGCAGTGTCCATTTCACTTGAAGCCTTGATGGGTTCCTCAGATGCTGTTGGGTTTACAGCATCGTGGCTATTGCAGCTCCCTGCGCCGAGCGCTTCGGGGATGCTGCTGCTGCCCAGCCGCCTGCGTTACAGACCCTTCCCCACACTTCTCCCTCTCTTTCCTTGTTGCTGCGCAAGACACAAGCTGGCTTCCTTTCATGATATAAGCGACTGATTCGGGAAATATGTTGCATTAAAGCCAAGGCTCTGTTTAGCTAGTCAAACACATGGAAAAACAATTGCACTTTTGTCCGTGCAAACAGAGAGCAGCTGTTTGTCTGAAATGGCGCAGACCATCCTCGCTCATTACAGTCTTGATACCAGAGGGTGCTGAGGGTGCCCTGCATAGATCTGGCTGCCCTTGTAACTCCCTTGTTTGGGCTGGTTTAGAGACTACTTTTAACTAATATGGGCCCTAAATGAACTACGTTTTGTTAGGTTAGCCTAATTACATTTGACCTTGTAAGTAAACTGATATATAGTTTTTAAATTCTTTATTCATTATGTGTGTTTTTCTTTTAGCAACTCTAGTTTAGGTATAGATATACCAGAAAAAAAATAAAAACAAACACTAAAAGTTCAACTCAAGCATAAAAAGATGTTATTTCTAAGCTAAGACTCCATATTCTTCTGCTACTGATGCAGTATTTCACCCAGAGCCACCTTTAGCCATTGGAGTTATTTAACATTTTCAGGGCTGTTCTGTGGCAGCTAGCAAATTGCAGTATACAATAAAAATGCTTATAAAGTTAAGCATGCAGTCACTGGTTTGCCTTCGTGATGTGGCCCAGTCCAGCTCGGCTTCACCTGTGGGTATTTCCCACTAGAACTCAGATGAAGTCAGTCATTTTACACACCAATTCCCAATTAGGGCCACGAGAAGCAGTGACCTATATTTCCCTACTCCCTCTTTGTGGAAGGTTTGCATTTCAGGGTATTGGGTCCTTACTGTTATTACCCTCCAGGTATCTACAGATACCTTTAATTGACCTACGTGAGTAATTCCCATTTGCTGTGACGGTGTTTGTCTCACCATTCAGTCAATCCACTGGGGAAACTCTGCCGCCGCAGAGCCGAGACTTGTGTGCAGACTGAAAGCTGCCCGCCCCAAAACAAGAGTTGTTCTCATGGGCTATTAGGTCAGCTCTTTTCCCCCTCTAATTTGTCCTCTCTATTTGTGGAGTTTGCAGAGCAATGGTTTCATTCTATTCCCAGTGAAAAAAAAGACTTAAATTCACATTGATTCCCATCAGTGGGAGGGGGGAGGGAGACACTATCTGAACCAATGATGAGGCCCTTTGAGAATCTATGGCTTAATTTTCTATTATGTGAATTATTATATTATGTCATAAAATATATTATTTTATTAGATGTATTTATTTTCTTTATATTATGTAGGATTTATATTATGCTGTTTAATTTCTGTTTTGTTTTTTTTTTTTTTAATTAGAGGCCTATGAGTTTGGAATACTCTAAAAAAGGCAGCTCCTTTTCAAAATAAAAAAGAAGTATGTAATGAATGTATGTAATGAAAGTATGTAATGAAGGCTTGCTCAGGCAAACCGTCCATACCAGACCGCAGCCACAGCTCAAGATGACGAGCCAGAGCTACAGGCTTATGGTTATGATTCTGCAAGTGGCATTTGTTTTCTCAGCTATGCATTGTACCATGCTCCGCTGGTGCCCAGTTTCCAGCCCGCTGATGGGACAGTGGGCCAGCTTAACACTGGTGTAAAGACTGAACAAGAAACGCGTCCCTCTAGAGAGAAAATCCTGTGTTTATGCAAGACCTGGATACTTGCCTACTCCCACACCACCCACTCCACAGCCAATTACACATTTGCTAGAGATATTTACAGAGCTGAACACACAGTTGCAATTTATTCTGTTTCATCCAGTAACCTCAGTTATGTTGAAAAGGACATTGCATGATTTTTTAACCTTCCGGTGACATGCAGTAGGTTTTGAATTACTAGGTTCCAGCTTTGATTTACTAATCCTAGCAAGATTGCATGAATTCCTAAAAAAAAAAAAAAAAAAAAAAAAAAAAAAAAAAACCCAAACGGAAAACAAAAGTTTTGGCCCCT
>VYXH01006666.1:30243-40988 GCA_013397275.1 Burhinus bistriatus
AAAAAAAAAAAGATAAAAATCCAACTGGAAACATAACTGTTAGGACCTCTGATTTTCATCTCTTTTCCTCATTCCAGCGTGACAATGTAAAGCTTAGCAGAGTGGGAGCAAATACTTCAGTGCTGCTCATGTACACTGCCTGTGTTTGCTTTTATTTAGAAGGTTAGTCTTGTGTCGTAGGCTCTTCTGTGGCAGCATGTTCAACATCTCTGTCGCCTGGGCTCTTTGCCGAGCAGAGGGATTCCTCTGATTTATGGCCATGGGTTACCTATTAAAATAGAAGAGCCCCTGTATCAGCATAAATGCAGGTTGTGCGTTTAAGGGTGTAAAAGAAGAAGTTGAGCCCTGCACCCTCTCTCCTCCACTGCTGTTCTCCTGCCTCAGATTTCTCTGTGCTTGGTCCTTCTGCCCTAACATCCATCTTGCCATTGATTTCAGTGGAACTTTTAGTTATCTGAAAACTTAAGCTGCAGTTTACTGGTCTAAGGATAAGCTGCTGCCAGAGAGGTTGCTCCTATCTTCACCTCCTTTTCATCTCCCTCTTTCCCTTTGCCTCCAACCAGATACGTATCTATTGCCTCCTTCCTCCAACCATGTCAGGCACATCAGGGAACTTATTTTGCCTGGAGACAAGTCCTTTCATTTATTTTTGCTGGCGCAAGATTAAAAAGGAGCGGTGCCTGGCTTTGGCGCATTGCTCCCCAGAGCCAGCACAAAGGGACAGGAGCACCTCGTGGGAGTGCAGGCACCAAGTTCTGCTATGAACCCTCCTCCCCTTTGGAAGAGGTTTGATACCAGGATCCACAGAATCCTTGGCAATTCAAGGCCGAGGGAATCCCTTTCAGCTGGAAGAAAGGGTTGTGGGGTCCCAGATCAGGTTACTGCTCCAGCTTTTAATAAACAAACCTTTTTTTCTCCACGTTTCTTTTAGAAGTAGGATTAGTTCTTTAATCCCTAAGGAGAGGGAACCCTCATTCTCTGGTGGTGTGACTAAGTGGTTTGTGTACAAACCCATGGCAAGATGTGTGAGGTAGAAGGCGATGATGTGGTAATTAGCTCAGAAGATTTATTTAAGTGATCTAAAAACCAGCAGGGCAAACCTGCATGGTTACCTGCTTGTAAATACTCTTTTTTAAATGTCAACTGCAATAAAAAGTAGAAACAGTGCCATTTTTTGTTCCTTTGTGACAAAATAACAGCCTTAGATGGGAATGTTTACTTTTGCTCATCTTTCAACTCCTTCATATTTCATATTTAAATTAGCTTTTAAAAATGATGCCGTGATTTCCATCTGTTTGCTTGAGAGCGCAGCAGTGCTCGGGAGGCGGGAATGGGAGCAGCGGTTCCCAGCATCCCCAGAGGAGCAAGGGGAATGCAAGGGAGGGGAAATCACATTGGAAGCATAACTCTTCCTTTAAAATGTTGGAAGCTTGAATGTCCCCTTCTTCCTTGCTGAAGGCTGGCAAGCTGTGTTTCAGATATTGCATTCTTGTAGCACCTAAGCCTTCTCCAAATTTTGCTGAAATCTGTCAGCAAGACAAGAAAAGCCAAAGCAGACATTGCCTTTTTAAACAAGCAATGGTAAAGAAGATATTGTCTTTTTTTGCGTTGCTTTTTCCTTCTGTTTCAGCAGTTCAGTAACCTTCACAGCTGAGAGCTGTGGCTGTACCACAGGAGTCAACCGGTAAGTTTTCTACCTTAGAACCGGCCCAGAGTTTCAAAAAGTATCTATAAAGTGTGAAGAGCTCGATTTGTTGGGTATTCTGCTTAAGACATCTCCAGGTCACTGACAATTGCAAAATGTTAATCCTTCAGCCCCAGCTTGCATGGGTGCCTGTAAGGAAGGGTTCTTACTGACAGCATGGCTTGGTATTTAATAGAAATCAGGATCTCAGAGGTCTCGTGCAGATTACAGATAGAAAATAGATGGTTTTGCTAACCACACATGAAGAACCTTTCCTCTGGAAGATCACAGTGAGTTTCAGAATACCATACTATAAGCTCGAGCTACTCAAACTGGTCAGCTGATCCTTGTCCCTGCAGGATTAGTAGGACATGAAAAAAACATTTATTTGTAATTATTGAGGTTATCTCTATAACAGAAATGTAAGCAGGCTGTTTCTGTAATGGATTTAATTTTCGTTTTCATTAGCAAGAAGAAAAGCAAAAACACTAACATGGGACTATTCACTTCTTTTTGAAATAGTTATATTGTCAATTCTGCTATCAATTTTATTCTGTAAAATTGTCAAAATATACTTTTCTTTAGACAGCTCTGAAAGAAGTTATACTTAAGAAGCTTTTATTTTAGTTCTTAGGAAAACTGCTGAAGAACTTTCCAGGGTTGAAAATAACTCCTACATTTACTTGAATCCATCATTTCTATTTGATGCTAATAAGATTTTTTAAAAAAGACCAAAAAGAAACCAATACATTTTTCCATGTATTTTGGGAAAGGCTTGTCTTAAAGTAAAAATTTTCTGTATGACTCTGGCGTCATACCAGATGATAAGAAGAAATAATAGTCAAGGGAGCATGTCCTAAACTATCCAATAACTATATGTAAATCAGTGTGCATACAAATTATGAACTGAGCAAAGGGTTAAATCAAGTCTGTCTCATGGTGGATGTCTGAGCCAGCCCTGATCCACACACAGCTTTCCCAGCAACTACATGTTTCTGTGCAATGTCCTAGTAACTTTTGAAGAACCTTGGTTTCAAAGGGATCTGCTTTGCAGCAGGATGTGGCCCTGGTTTCAGCTGCCAGCTGCTAGAAATCTGTTTCAGATCCACACAGAGTCCAAGGGTGAAATCCTGGCTGCTCCAGAGCGAAAGATTAATGCAGGGCTGGATTTCCCTCTCCCTTTCCAGCGTTTTTTAAGATTTTCCTTCATGCAGTTGCCACATGTACAGTAATATTCGCACCTTCAATGGAAATGAATTGGTGGCAATGTTTTCAGCATCTCTTTACACTGTTAACACTTGATGCCCTAGCAGCTATCAGTGTCAAACAGCCCATGAAAACCTTACTGTTTGATTGACCTTGGTGCTGTTGGAGTAGAAAATTCAAGTGTATTGGTAGAGACTTTGCACTTTGCAGTCTTGGACCCTCAATGGTCCCATTACTGCCCAGATAATTGGGTAAAACATCAGTACTGCTGAAAAACAGTATTTTTGCCACTGTCTTTAATGCGTCATTGCATAATCTAGCATTGTATTCAAGAATTTCAAGCCTACATTGTATTTGGTAACACTGATTTCTTTGGTAAGTATTTGATCTGTATTTGTAATAGCATTTAAACTCTCTTTCTTAAATAGAAGTTACCCCCCAAAAAGAGCAGAGTGGATTCCAGACACTGATCCTGACACTGAAATGTAAATGATAAATCCATTGAGAATAAGAGCCTTAACCCATGGCCACTGAAACGAGGTGACATGTTTGGTGCAGTGGAGAAGGGCAGCCCCCCAGCCACCCCCAGCCACACTGCCTCCTGTATGCTGGCGCGGGCGTTCCTGTTCCTCTTCACTTCAAGCTTTTTAAAAAATTTATGTCAAATTAAAGTGACTCTGGAATCATGGTCTTATCCTACTGTTTTGAGATATATTATCTGTTGACTCTGCATAGCTGTTACTTGCTTCACGACCAGGGATGAATGGTTGAGCTCACTGCATCTGTAAAATTGAATGCTTTTTTTAGGGCTGTCCCAAAGAACTTTGCAATCATCACTTAAACCAAAATCTGTGTGGGGAATTTCCAGCTCTTCATGATCTTTCACAGAATCATAGAATGGTTAGAGCTGGAAGGGACCTTCAAAGATCATCTAGTTCCAACCCCCCTGCCATGGGCAGGGACACCTTCCCCTAGACGAGGTTGCTCAAAGCCCCATCCAACCTGGCCTTGAACACTTCAAGGGATGGGGCATCCACAGCTTCTCTGGGCAACCTGTTCCAGTGCCTCACCACCCTGACAGTGAAGAATTTATTCCTAATATCTAATCTAAATTTACCCTCTTCCAGTTTAAAACTGTTACCCCTCATCCTATCACTACACTCCCTGATCCACCTTCTCTGTAGGCCCCCTTTAAGTACTGGAAGGCCGCTGTAATATCTCCTGGAGCCTTCTCTTCTCCAGGCTGAACAACCCCAACTCTTTCAGCCTGTCCTCATAGCAGAGGTGTCCCATTCCTCTGATCATTCTTGTGGCCCTCCTCTGGACCCACTCCAACAGGTCCATGTCTTTCCTGTGCTGAGGGCTCCAGAGCTGGATGCAGTACTGCAGGTGGGGTCTCACCAGAGCGGAGTAGAGGGGGAGAATCACCTCCCTCAACCTGCTGGCCACGCTTCTTTTGATACAGCCCAGGATGCAGTTGGCACCTTTCTAAAAAGTGTGCCTGGAAAAAGAAAGGAAAACTTTTTTTTTTCCCAAAATTTTAAATTGAAAAAAGTCCAGCAAGTGAGGCCTGGCTCCACAAGGACAGGTGACTAAAGCCTACAGTGCAAACAGCATCAGAATATCCAAGGAGCTAGACTAACTGCCTATCCTCAAATAATGCTCCTGTAGCATTCATAAATATTAAGGTCATCCTGAGGCAGAACACTAAGTAAGAATTAGTGACAAGTATGCGATGTTTTTATTCAATAATTGGCTTTAAGGTAGTTGTGCAATTCCACACCCATGCCAGCAGCTGGTCTCTGACATCCCTCAGGAGCATCCCGCAGTCATCCTCACCGCAGCTCCCGATCAGTGCTGGCTCAGCCATCCGGCCCCAGTGCAGGCAGCCCCTGGGAGGGAGTGGGGCTGGGCTTTGGCCGGCGGGCAATTCTCCCGGCAGGAAAGTCAGGGGGTGGGGATGTACATCTCCAGAGCAGCTTGGCAAGACCAAGGAGGGGCCGGCAGCCAAAGCTTGCCGTGGAGGGAAGAGCAGTAATCAGTGAGGGGGAGGAAGGGTTGTACATATCCAAGTACAGCACAATCCCAATTTTGGCCATTAAACGTTGCGGTAACTAATTATAAGTCCTCCTCTTGCTGTCTTCAGTTTGATGATAAATGGTAGGAGATATCTTTGCTAACTTCTTTAAGCGATAGGTTCCCAGATCCTTTCTGTTCAAACATAAGCCCAAAGTTGAGGTTTTCCTTTCCCTGGGAGCACCTGGATTCGGTTAAACCTTCTGTATGTGCCAGTGAAAACCTGCAGAAGGACAGAGGTGCCTTTTCTGCTATCCCTACTTCTGTGGGCTGCTGTATGCTAAGGTGGGAAATTGAAATACTTAACAATAAATGTTTACTACTGTAACATTTAAATATTTGAAACTAATTAAGGGAGTCTTTTCATTTCAGTGTTACTTTATTTAACTGGTTTTGTTTCTGTGGTTTTTAGATCGCCACATCCTGACCAACAAAATGGTCAGAATTTATTCTGGGCTTTGTCATTTCTTGAAGTCTGAGGGATAAGAATGGATGCTTATCTCCTGTCAAGCCCCTTGGAGAGCTATGAGGAAATGAGCAATAAAAGGCTCTTTGAGGCTCTTTTAACTTTAGTTTATTATCTATTATAGTTACTGATGTGTGGAAACCAACAGAGAAATTTTACATGTTTATAGTTACAAAGCCCTTAACAGCTGTAGCTATGAGCTGAGCACTTACAGCTTTTTGAAATGTGTTTTTATAAATGTAACATTAAATCATTGCGATTTTGTAAACCAGTCTCCTTAAGAAAATTCCTGAGATAATTGTATGTGGGTTGATATACCCAGTCAGGGCTGATTTGTGGGTACTCGCTCGCTCTTGCTCATTTTGTAACTCCACCAAGAGAGCAATGCACTGTGTGGGCTTTTTTGGGGCAGAATTGATGATGGCCAAAATGCCCAAAGCTGCGCTGCATTTCATTTACCTTGCTGGATGTGGCGCGGGATGGAAAACTGGGGTGGGCAGAAGAAAGCTGGGTGAGTGGAGGGCACTCAGCATACTGAAGCGCTCAGGACTGTGCAAACGTCTCTCCCCTTGTCAGGACTGGAGGATGCAGGAAATGGCTCCACATTTCTTTATCACTGAGGGAGCCGCATCTGGAATTTGCAGAGACTCAGCCCTTGGGGGCACTGGCCAATTGATGGCCGTGGAGACAGCCTTCTGCCCCCAGGGTGACTGGCTCTTTATTGTCATCTCCTGTTCCTTGTGGGTCTTTTCATACAATTTTTGGACAGAAGTACGCTCTTCTGTGCCTTGTCCTCCTCTCTACATTTCTCATCTGGCTTGGGTGGACTAATCCTATCCACTGGAAATGGTGAAACTAATAAGCCGCTTGGATCCAGTGCAAAGGACAGCACGAAGGGGGTAGTTCTCAGCCTGTACACATTGCTGATTAGTAATACTGCCAAGGGCATACATTAAAACAAACACATTGAGAATGCAGACGTGTCAACTCCTGTTTTTTGCGTAAGAAATTCACTCTTTGGGATCCAGATCGCTGTTCACTATTGCGGTGCCTGCACCATCCACATTTACACCATTGCAGCCCTGGTGCGAGTGGCTGGCCGGTCTGGAAAGTCTGTTCCTCTGCCAGGGACGTTCCCTGGAGGCCCCCGAATGCCCCTGACATGATCCAGCATGCAGATTTATCCATCACACACTTACATGCCTGTCCCTGGCTAAACACGAGTCCCATGCATTGGGATTCCAGTAACTCGAGCAGTCTGAGAATACGCAGCAGTAAAACAAACGTCAGCCATTCAACTTCCAAAAATTGCATTAAGCCAGAAAAGACAATGTTATTTCTGCAGGTCTGTTTTCAATCAACCCAAATATTATTCTGGAGCCAGAGCTATAATTCAATAAAACTTGATACAATCTTGGAAAGCCATAGAAAGCGTTAGGAAATACTGCTGGAAGTTGAAAGACCTATAGATACTGCAATAATCTGCATTTTAAACTAAATAGGCATGCCTCTTAAATACTAATTGAGGCACACTGCAGAGGATGATGGCTTACCTTTTCAACCAAAATCTTTAAAATTCAGAAGGCTTTGTCTGCATGCAAAAACTGAGCTATTTTCCCAACACTACGTGCAGCTGAAATATAGCATATGAATGTATAGGAAAGATAGATCCATACCGCCATGGAAAGCTGGCTAAGTGGTATTGCTAATTGCCATACTTTGATGATCATTTATGCTGCCAGTAAGGCTGACTTCCAGGATCTTCAGCTCTGCAGAAGAGTTCTGAGGGTAAGGGATAAGGTGCAAGAGAGAGGTTTGCCCTCCCTTCAGGGGCTGCTGCTCCCGCTCTTCCAGTGCAGAGGCTGTAAGGAGCACAGATTAAAATAATCGGTGGCTTTTTTGATGAAATGTTACATTTGTGGATTGGTTTTGCTTCCTCTATAATTTTCCTTAAATGGAACATCGATAGCTACATTCTGTACATTTTGCACAAATACGAATTGAGTTTCACCACACATTTTACTCGAGAGGGAAGGTAGCTGATGCACAAAAGTTAAATGATTTGGCTTGCAAGAAAATCTGTTTTAGAGCTAGCACTGGAAGACACCAGAGCTGCTTCCCACCTCTCCTGCATACATTTCTGTGTTGTGTTTCTGCCTAAATAGGAAAGGTAAAAATATAAAATAAGGCATGAAAATTTCGACTGATATTCGCTTCATAGCTTCTTTCTTACATACTTAAGATGACTTATGAGTAAGATAACCTTCTAGTGAATGTATTGTTTTCATTGAAACATGAGGATGATATTATTGTTGCTTTAGGCTCCATATTTTTATCATTAAAACACAGATCTAGACACTACACATTTTTGGCCTTTTTACCAAATACTGTAAAATTATGATTAGATACAGAGAAGGCCTAATGTTTTTGAGGAATTAGTATTGTTATCTTTCTTTTCCTCCTCAGTTTTTTACAATGTTGATGTGGCTTTTTCTCTGATTAACTCTTTTAAGATATAGAGTGGTGCTGGTCAGAAGACTTTAAATATTTGAATCTGCAATGGCTTTTAAAAACAAAATACTAGCACATTTGAAATGAATTAATGAGACATACTTGCTGCAGAAAACCAAAAACTGTTCACATAAAAAGTAAAAAGAACTAAATCTGTGTAGGAATATCTCCTGAAAATGGCAGTAACATTTTAATCCGTCCTAGTACTGACTTAATCTTCCACGATATTATTTCCTAGAATTTGGATCCTTTGAGTTCATGTTGTACCGGTGGAGGTTTTGGCACTGAATCCAGTGAAGCCATCATCCAGACCTTGCCCTAAGCCTGGAAACGTGATGCATATTTTTACTGTGACTACCAAGAGACGTTTAAAATGGTTTCTATGAAAATGTTTAAGACAAACTACGGATAACAGACTCTTTGCAATGGCCGGAGCTGTCTTGTCCCACATTAATTTAAAAGCACCATTGATATCAGAAAATATCACTGTTATAAGAAAAATGATTGATGTAGAACTTCAAAATTCCACAGATTTGAAAGTAGCAGTGGTATTTCAAAAAATTTTATGGAAAATTAACCTTCCAGATTAATTCTAAGAAATGTGTTTTCCTGAGTGCTGAATGAGATGGTATGAAGAGTTCTGGAGGTTTTGCATGCCCAGGACTTGATGTGTAAATAACCTTACAAAAAAAGTCTAATGCGTAACTTTTTTTGATGCTTGCTTTTCTTCTCAGGTTTGCCAATTTGTTGTATCTGTCAACGGCCTCAATGTTCTCCACGTGGATTACAGGACAGTGAGCAACCTCATCCTGACTGGTCCTCGAACGATTGTGATGGAAGTGATGGAAGAAATAGAGCCCTGAGAAGGAAAAAAATCCTCTTACTGGACATTTTTGTGAGAGAAATAGCGACGGCCGTGGAGCGGCGTGACACAAGGAGGCAGAACGTTGCTGTGTCTAAATAGATGATTTTGCTTTTAGGGGAGGGGGGCTCTCTTTCATTTAACAATAATAGCACTGGTGATCATGCTAAGAAGATAGATACCAGCATATTTTCACTACGGACTTTTCTTTGCCTGATGGAGACAAGGTTAAGGACTTTAGGTTGTCTGTCCAGCCATGTTGGCATCAGTCATAGTGGTTTCCCACCTAAGAGGCTATGCAGATTTCCTCACAGTCCACCACTAGATCAAAGAACTTCAGGAGATGAAAGAACCAAACACTGCTGGGTCAGGATGTCACAGATGGTTCGCATGACATATGTACATTGGTAAACATCCTCCTGGTGTCCAGCTTTGTCCCGGCAGCGTGTGCTGTCACAGTTGCTCTCTCCTTGGGCTGAGGGACAGCTGACTAAATACTGGCTTGATTGCAATCAAACACAAAGGAACTGGAAATGCATGAAAAAAACGTGTCCATTCTCTGTACAGGATACTCTGGTATGAATGTTTGGGCCTGACTGAATACTCTGATTAGTTTAGAAAGAAAAATCATGCAAATGGAAAAGCGTGCGGTACTTTTACAAAATCTGCCTTTGAAAATCCAGCTTTTTGTTTAGATGCCTACACAGTGGTTTAGGTGCTCAAGTGTAAAATGTTGATTTTGGTTTTTTTCCTTATCTGTAAAGGAAAGGTGTCTCAGCCTTGCTGTTTTCACTTGGGAGAAATTTTGGACACCTTTATTCCCAGAAAAAGAAGAATAATATTTGGCGGGTTGAAGTGGGAAAATCACAGTGTTAGCATTAGCAATGATACATCCAGATGCTCCAGCAGAGAAAATACACTTCAAATTGAAGCAATGTACTTGGATGTACATAAATTTGTTAGCACTTTCCAATCATCAAATGTTTTGCAAACTACCGACTTGCCACATGAGTTGCATTTGACACTATTACTAATAAAACATTGTATTTAACTGCTCTTACTATTTTTCAAACAGTAGGATTTCTTCATTGATGAATTCATGAAACAAATATTTTTAAAAAATGTATATCCAAATTCCATATTCTGCAGAGTTAGGTGACTACTCAGCTTGATGGTAATTGGACTGCATGGGGTTTTTTTGATATTTGAACTGAATACATACATCCTTGTCCACAAAATTATACATATGTATTGCAGAATTTCTCTGTTGTCTAAATTTTACAATGAAAGCTTGACTTTCTATATGAGGATACCACAAATCATTCAGTTTTGGGGTGGGGAATGTATTTTTTCCTCAAATAATTTTGAAATATGTTTTATATTAAAAATTCATCTCACTAAATACATTGCTCTTGCAGTATGTTTTTTCACTCACTCAAACACTTTCACATCAGAGATACAGCAAGTCGTCAAAATCACACACACCTGCAGCTTTGTAGGTAGAAGTGCATGTGTTCTTTATTTCTAATACAGTATATCCATGGTTGATTTTTCACCATGAAAACTTCTCGTATTCCACTAATTTGCAGCAGTGCAGGGAGGTATAAAAACTGCAGCCGCTAACTTGATACTAACCAGGCACAAAAGTGTTTGGAAGATTCTTCCAAAGCATCATTTAGTATGACAGTTGTTTATTACTATTGTACCCCCAAAAATTTTGGTAGACATATATAACCCCTAGCAGATTATATTCTAGAATTAATCTAAAATAAATACTTCAGCACATAATGTTATATGAGATTGTAACAACTGTCAATAGTATCTACTAAGAATGGTTGGAAAAAATCCTATTGTCCCAGAAATGTCCCAGTATGCTAAAAGTTTTTGATTTTGTGAATCCAGGAATGCCCCCCAATACTTCTCCTCTTCTCTTCTCTTCT